>JASANR010001449.1:0-56190 GCA_030849635.1 Wallacemonas sp. MBr04 | reverse complement strand
GCATCAACTACGAATACACCAACTACTTTGAAGAGGTTCCTTCTGAGCTGCATGCTCGCCTGGTCAAGGTGAACTGCGACTCGACTGTGCGCATGAGCAAGTACGTTGTCCCCAAGATGAAAGCCAAGAAGTGCGGTGCCATCGTGTGTTTGTCTTCCTACTCCGCGACGACACCGACGCCCATGCTGGCCACCTATGCCGCCACCAAGGCGTTCAACTTGTCTTTTGGCTCTGCGCTTCACTACGAGCTCAAGCCATTCGGCATCGATGTGCTGACGCTGACGCCGAACCTGGTGGTGAGCAAGATGACGCAGGGCAAGAGCACGCGCAAGCCCCGCGAGTCCTTCTTCATCGTCAACGCGGACAAGATGGCGCACCAGTCGTTGGACAAGTGTGGCTCTGTTGTGCACAACGCCGGCCACCGCAACCACGCTTTTGTCGAGGCTGTGTCCGCTAGTCTTCCGACCAACTACACGGCCGGGAAGATTTACGCCATGGGCGTGTCTACGAAGAAGTACGTTGAGAAGAAGAACGCCGAGTATGCAGCAAAGGCTCGTCAGGCAGGGGCCACTGATACGAAGGCCGAGCTGTAGTAGGACAAATCGACTACCTTTGATGAACATCAGGGCACCGTGTCTCGCATTCTTTTGACCAATGTGGTGGCAGCAGTTTTTCCCTTCCCAAAAGTGGCTGCCAAAGAAAACAACCACAACACCACCACAACGACACTTTTTACTACCTTCACCTTGTTTTCTTCGACTTGGGCGGTCTGGCCTTGCCCCTCGTACACAACGTGCGGCCTAGAGCTGTTTCGAGATTCCCCACGACGGCGACACGCGCTGCTCACGTCTCTTGGTCTCAACCAAGCGCGAGCACGTGATTGACTTGCGGAGTGGGATTCTCATGCATCTCCACTGTGCATGTGTTGGGGATTGATTGTTTTTTATTGTTTACGTCACATCTTTCTCTCTCTTTGTTTTCGTTTGTTTTCGTTTTAACGCCCGACTCTGGCGGGTTGTCACCAATGAAGATGCGGTGGGAGCTCTCACTCCCACTTTATCCCAGAGGTGCGATCCCTGAAGAGAGACTCGTTTCATGGACTGACGCGGTACACTCGCAACAGCCAGCACAAACTGCTAACAGATGTCACGACTCTAAACCTATAAGCGGACTGTTCAACTGCTACTTCCGGCATCGAAACGCTCATGAATGCAGCAGTAGATCACATTTCATGCGGTGTTAACCATATCCCTAATACTCTCGTCATGATTCGCTCTGCTGTGTGTAGGGGGATCCTACGGCTGTTGTAGACGAAGGTTGACACTTCGTCGCTGCACCGCGATGCAGCGACTGTGGGCACCTGTGCTTGCTTTTTTTTCCCTGTCATCCCCACCTCCCTCTCTTTCACTCTCTCCGCTCAAATCTCACTACAGAAATCGGGCGTCACAGCACACCACACCTGCGCTTGCAGTAAAACACGCTCACAGCTATTTAGTAAGAGCCATGACCACCGCTCGTGACTGCGCCGTCTACGCCCTGGCCGGCATCGGCGCTGTGAGCTCCGTGTGTGCTGCGGTGCGCGTGCTGTCGTACGTGCGCACCAACTACCTGACGAGCTGCAACATGAAGAAGAAGTACGGCAAGGCTGGCAACTGGGCCGTTGTGACTGGCGCGAGCGAGGGCATCGGCCGCGCGATGGCGCTGGACCTCGGTCGCCGCGGCTTCAACGTGTGCGTGATCGCGCGCACTCAGTCGAAGCTGGACGCCGTTGTGGAGGAGCTGCGCACTATTGGCGTGGAGGGCCTCGCGATTTCCTTTGACTTTGGTGCTGCGACCGAGCAGGACTGGTCCGCTCTGTTCGCGAAGCTGGACAAGCTCGAGATCGCTGTGCTGGTGAACAACGTTGGCATCATGTACAAAACGCGATATACTGTTGAAATGGAGAGTATTGCCGACGCACTGGATCAGGAAATGCTGCGCGTGAACTGCGAGTCGGCTGTGCGCATGAGCAAGTACGTTGTCCCCAAGATGAAAGCCAAGAAGTGCGGTGCCATTGCCATCCTCTCTTCATTCTCGGCTCTTGTTCCAGCCCCGCTGCTCGCGACCTATGCCGCGACCAAGGCGTTCAACTTGTCCTTTGGCTCTGCGCTTCACTACGAACTCAAACCGTTCGGCATCGATGTGCTCACAGTGGTCCCCAACATGGTGCGCAGCAACCTCACAAATGCCTATTTGGATGATTCGCTCTTCACAAGACTGCTGACTGGAACGCCTGAGGCAACGGCGAAGGGTGCGTTCGCGCAGTTTGGCCACTCGTCACACACAGCGGGCGCACGCATGCACGCACTCGTCGAGGCCGTCGTGGGCTGCGTGCCAACGTGCGTCTCCGCCTACCTCACCGCTGACTTTTTGTACAAGTTGCATTCGCTGCAGAATGCCGGTTCCAAGTGAGCGCTGCGACCTCCTCATCTGCACCTTAACAATGAAACAATGAAGGTAAGCCCCACAAAGATTGAAGTACAACAACGGCACGAGCACGTATGCACGCTGTCGCATTCCCGCCCTTGCTTGCGTGGTCTTATCCCGCACAGCAGTCTGCCACTCACTCTCACGTGGCGCTGCCCGGTCGATCAAACACCAATGATCGTGATCCCTGCCTCTATCTCTTCAATACAACCTCCACCACCGCACTTTCTCTCCCTCATCAACTGCACGCTGTGCAGCGCCTTCACCACACACGCACACACGTAGAGGCGCTGTTCTGCTCACTTCTGACTCTCGTCTCCGTCCCTCTTGCGGGTGTTCTGTGCACGTCATTGTGCTGTTATGCTGGACGGCGTCGGCTGCCTGTGGTATGGAGCAGTCAGCATCACCCAACGCCCCTGACCCTGCACCTCATGAGCACGCTTCCTCGCCACCCGAGGTGCTGCCCGCACCTTCACCAACCCCGTCCGCTCCAGCGTCAGCAAGCCACTCGCCGCGGAGTCCCTCTGGGTCCGAGCCGCCCCCAGATGCTGTGGGCGGGATGTCCGCCAAGTCCACGCTCGATGAACTGCCAGCGCCACAGTACGTCACCTTGCCGTCGAACATCGACGACGATGGCGTGACGATTGACAGAACACTGCGAAGACTGTCGCACGCCTTCAGTCCTCTGTACTTTGCCTTCAAGGTCGCTGTCCTGGTGACGCTGCCGCTGTCCATTCTCGCCTTCACGCCGCAGACCAAGCCGTACTTCCTGGCCGGGAGCATCTTGCCCGTGCTGGCCACGACCAACACACGCCTGTACTGCGGTGATCAGTTCGCACAGGCCATCCAAGTCATTCAAGGCGCGTGCTGGGTGCTCATGTTCGGCACAATGACTTCTGTCTTCAACGTGGCCCATCACGATGGCGCGTGGTGGGGCCTCACCATCTCCGCGATCGTCTGCATCGCCTTCTTTCCCAATCTGCGCTCCAAGCGCATCGTCATGAACTACACACTCGTTGTCATGCAGCTGCAACGGACAGACGGTGGCGATGCGCTGCCTCGGCCAGCTCATCTCGCGGCAGGACAGCTGCTCGCGGCGGCCTTCTTGATGTTCCAGAGCCTCATTCCGTTTCCGCTCCTCAACGCGTACCAGGCGGACGACACGACGCGGCAGTGCTTCATCAAGGTGGCACGCATCGTGACGCAGATGCGCGCCGGCGTCTGGTCCGGGCGGGCGATCTCCGGCTACGTCGGCGCGGCGAAATCGGACACCGAAGACCTCGCCAGCACCGTGGACGGTCTGCCCGAAACGCTCTTCCTGGCCATGTTCGAACCGTTCGAAGGCTCGCTGCCGAATCAGCTCCGCAACGTCCGCGTGAGTGTGCTGCAGCGGCTCGTGTCTCTGCTGCTCGCCGCGCTGCCCGCAGCCGAGGCCGCGACATCCAACCTGAGTCTTGCCGTCCGTGACGAGCGGGATGCGTGGCTGGCAACGTTGCAGGTACCGATGGATGCCTATCTCGACGCGCTCACCAACACGCTGTCTCGCATCGGACTCTCTCTGGACCCCGCTCGCACCGCTGCGGAGTGCGAATTCCAGACGTTGCAAGTGCGCAAGGATGCGCTCGTGGTGGCGCTCATGGCCTGCCGCAGCCAACTGCGCCGCGACGCCAGCTGTGCCGTTGGCAACGGTGGCGGTGACGCCACAGCCGTCTCCCTCGCCTTCCACGCGTTCCAGTACTTCCACATGCTGCTCGTGCTGATCGCGGAGGAGCTGCACACGTTCGCCGAGGACATGGAGCACTTTGACCGCACGCGCTACAAGAGCACGCGCACGCGCTTGTTTGAGTTCTTCTTCCTCGATGCTTGGCGCGACGTGCGCGATGAGCTGCCAAAGCGGCTGACCCTGCGCAGTGCCGCGGCCAAGCGGTGCCTGAAGGACGGCATCAAGATGGCGTGCGCGTACAGCGTGGCGGCGGCGTTCACGACGCGACTCAACACGGACAACACACTCGACACGTACTACTTTGGCATGTCCATCCTGCTCGGTATCGGTCTCCCCACGGCGTCGGAGTCGCTCGAGATCGGCGTGTTTCGCGTGGCGGGCATGGCGTTTGCCACTGCGATTGGCTACCTGGCCGCGTGGAAGACCAACACGTACCCGCAGGCGCTGGCGGTAGTGGTGTGCGGCACCTTTGTCGCCACGCTGTGTCGGTGCAACGACCGCTACTCGCAAGTTGGCTGGTACGCGTCGTCAGTCGCCCCGGCCGCCTACAGCATCTCCTCCAACCGCATCACAATGCTGTCGCGCGTCGTGGACAACAGCTTTGCCGTGATGGCGTACTTTTGTGTCTGCATCGGCATGTTCCCGATCAACGTCTTCAAGGTCCTCTGGAACAAGCACGCGGTGATCGAGAAGCACCTGGCCGATGCCGTCGTGCTGCTCGCATCCACCGCCCAGTTGAGCATTCACCCCGATCACCTCGACATTGCACAATCACGCTGCCACCTGGCGGAAGGTCTCTTGGGCCAGGCACGCAAGATCCTCACGGACACACGCAAGTGGGTCAAGATCTGCGACAAGGAGCCCATTGGCGTCGGCAAAAAGTTCCCAAAGAACAAGGTTGAGGCGCTGCAGGTGCTGCTGTCCAGCACACACGCTGCGCTGCGGCTGTGGCTCATGGCAACGCAGATGCTGTTCCGCGGCCGCGTGCATCCTGTGCAACCACTCGTGCAGCGCATGTGCCACCGCACCGCCCTGGTACTGCTCCACATCGACGCCACCAGTCGCGCGGTGTTCCAGGACTTGATCGACGCCGTCCACGATCCGATGGCGTGGTCCGCGCAGCGCACGCTGCTCCACTTCAATGACTTTGTGCGCCTCAAGAGCGAGCTGGAGGATGTCTTTCTGGACCTGCAGTCGGACATGGCCAAAGCGTACGACCCAGCCTGGCGTGAACGGGCGACGGCGCACCTCACGGCGAAGGATCTGCTGAAGCGCAGTTTCGTGGGTGCCAGCGTGATGCAGGCGGTGCCGGAGAACCTGCGCGCTGCGGACGGCTACGGCCCCGATTACCAACCGACACAAGTGGACCTCGAGAACGCGGACCGCCGTCGGCTGCTGGCGAACGTCACGGATAAGGTGCGTCAGGCACAGACACTTACCGGCGCGACTGCCGCGGCTGAGCAGGGCGATACACACGCGGCAGCCACGGCAAACGCAGACGGGGACCCCGCAGACGCGAGCGCCAACACCGAACGCAACGAGATGGAACCTGCGCACGATGAACGGTCCCCACCACCGTCGTACTTGTCGACGCCAATGGACGACGTGGCGTGGCGTGACCCAGCGTCGCTGCCCGAGACAACCTACACCGCGGTTGACGGGACGCGTCCCCCACCGCTGAGCATCAGCTACCGCTCCGCGGTTGGCATGCTGCCGGTGGATGTGGATGTCTCCGCACTCACGCTGCTGGTCGGCTCGGTGACGACTGTCGTGTCCTCGCTGGAAGCCATCATGCCCTTCATGAACGCCGTCAACGCCTTTGCGCGCAGTCGGCGTGAGGTGGCCTCGTGCAGTGCGCGCGCCTTCTTCCACTGCCCACCCGCTGTCTGACCGCGAAGGGAACACGCGTACACTGCTTGTAGATGACTGCATTTATTCTCCTAGTCAACTAGCTTGTACCATGTGTGCTTAGGTTGACGAAGAAGCAAAAAAGAAACAAGTGAAATCGAAGGGAGCTGTGCGAACAACACGTCCTGACTGAAAGCTGAAGCGTGTGAAGACCTCCAAAATACACCGCTACTCTCCTTCTCCTCAGCAAGCCACCGAGGCACGCCTGCCAATCTCCGAGTCTGTGTACCTGTCGCAATCACTTCAATTGTCCTTCCTCCTTTATCCGCGTCATTCTCCTCTCCCTGGTCAGTTTTTTTTCATTTGGCTCCACACCCGATCCTTGCGCAAGCAGCACACGAAGGCGAACCCACCCCCTTCCCTTGAAACCAGTACCATATATCGTAGGACGAACACCATCCATCAGCCGAATATCAATGGCTTCTGCTGACAACAACTTTACCGTTATCGATCTCGATAACATCGCCGTGAACGACGCGTCGATGGACAAGCCACACCACACCACAACCACTGCACCGCCGGCGTCCCGACCGCCACTAGCTTCCGACGACGATCACGTCGTAGTCGTGGCGACAGACGAGTCGGGACCGCTTCCGCAGTGGCTGAACCACGCGTACCTGGCTCTCTCTCTCGCCACCATCATCCTTGGCATAAGTGTGGCCGTTCTGTCCGGCATCGCTGGCCGACGTTTGTACCTCTACGGGTACGAGATGGGCACGGAGTACAACGACTACAACTTCACCGCACCAGACGGGAAAATAGTGTCGCATCACTACGTTGAGCCTCGCCGGCGCGACATTTTAATGTCGTTCCTCATCTACAGCCCCTGCGTCGTGGTGGGGTACGCGCTGGTGGCGACGGTCGGCATCCCGGCCTATTCCATGGTGCGCGTGAAGGGCTACACGAGCCTCTCCGTGTCGGTCCAAGAGCAGCTTCGTGATTTGAAGCGACCGTACATGATCTGGCTTAGCGTGTTGACAGTGTGCCTGGTGGCCACCACCGTCGCGTTCTTCATCGCACCAGGAAAGCAGTGGCCGCGTGCGTTCGGCGTAGCTCCACTGCTCACGGTCCTCTCGACGCTGGGGCTGATTGCACTCACCTGGAAGATGTGAATGTTGCAGTTGGCTTGCTCTTTTCTCCTCTTTGCTTCCCCGCCATTTTTTTGTTGCTTTGACTTTTTTGTTGGACTTGCTTTTATCGTGCCTGCATGTCTGCCATGATAAAATAAAAAAGGACACGTTCTTTTATTCCGCTTTTACCAGTTGCCACCGCCAACGCACACAGGTGTTAAACGCGTGCTATCGATGAGCTTCCTCACACTTGTTTTTTTTTCTCTCTCTCTGATGGGCGAGGAGAAGAGAGAACAAGACTCGTCTCTGGCCACTGGTTGCTTGTGCCGACACAGTGTATGTACTTGTGGTTGTTTAGTGACAAGCAACACAACGTGCTCTCCATCTTCTTTTTGCTGCCCTACTGTGCTCAGGTTGTGCTACTTCCTCATCATCCAATCTCCACCGCCTTCGCCCTTTTCTCTTCTGATACGCCGTTTCACATCTCTGTTCCTATCCTCTTTTTTTCTTCTCGGTAGTCGTGTGCCCCTGCGCCACCCAGAACAACAACAATAACAACAGCACCAAAAAAAAAATGACTAGTAAATCCGCTGCAGCGTCGATTGAAGCGCGCCAGAAGCGTGAGCTGTTCATGGAGCAGTTTGCTGCTGGCCAGGCTGCCGAGGGCCGCCAGCGCCTCAAGACCAACTGGGAGAACAAGAGCGATACCAAGATTCAGCAGAAGAATCTGATGCGCCACCTAGACCGCGTGCAGGCCGCACACAACGATGC
Source organism: Wallacemonas sp. MBr04 (assembly GCA_030849635.1). Classification (NCBI taxonomy): domain Eukaryota; phylum Euglenozoa; class Kinetoplastea; order Trypanosomatida; family Trypanosomatidae; genus Wallacemonas; species Wallacemonas sp. MBr04. Next base: position 48,252 of record JASANR010001449.1, on the reverse strand, counting down.
CCTGGTCGCACGTCGCCAGCGACTCGCGGAGCTGCTCGAGAGTGAGCAGCAGGCGTACGACCAAATGCTGAGTGGCCTCGCGGAGAGCGACGAGCAGCGCCGCGAACGCCTGATCCGCAAGGCCCGCGAGCTGCGTGCGCAGCGCGAGGAGCAGAAGAAGACGGACATGGCCGCCCGGCACGACCGCCAGTTTCGCGACCGCATCGACTGCCTCCGCCAGGCGGAGAGCCGTCTCAAAGTCATGCAAGTCGCCGACGATCGCTTTCGGCAGCTTGACGCGGCCGCCAGTCGCAAGCAGGAGCGCGCCGACGAGGAGCTCTTCTTTGTGCAGCAGGCCCAGGAGGCGCAGCGCATGGCCGTGGAGCGGGATCAGCGCGATCTGGACGAGCGCTACCAGCGGAACGAGCGTCTCAAGGGTGACCTAGATGCCCAGAGCGCGGGCAACGAGCTCCGCAAGCGCATTGCGCAGGACGAGCAGCGCAGGGACGACGAGGAGTTCTATCGCCTGCTGCACGAGGAGCGCGTCGAGGCCGCGCAGAAGATGCTGGCCAACCGAGAGCGGCTGCAGCAGGACGCCGCCGAGATGATGGCGCTCAACGATGAGATCCAGCGCGCCCGCAAGGAGGACGCCGATCGCGAGCGTGCTGAGGACGCCGCGGAGCTGGACCTTGTGCTGGCCGATCTCGCCGCCGAGCAGCAGCGCCGCCGCGAGGAGAAACAGGCGCGTGTGCTCAAGGACAAGGCCGCCATGGACGACCTGCTGAAGCAGATGGCCCAGGAGAAGGAGGACGGCCACGCGCTGGACAAGCTCTGGGACGAGGCCAACGCCAAGCAGTGGGCAAAGCGGGAGGCGGAGTGGGGCAGCGAGCAGGCCAAGCGCGACGCATTCATGCGCAACGTGTTGATTGAGCGTCGCCAACAGGTGCTCGACAAGCGGCAGCAGGAAAAGGACGACCGCGCCGCACGGCAGCGTGAGGCCGATGAGTTCCGCCTCGCCATGCAGCAGAAGACCGATGAGAGCGCCGAGGCGCATCGCCTGCGCATGGAGCAGCTCCGCGCCACGCAGCAGTACCTCGACTGGCAGATCAGCCAGCGCCAGGCGGAGAAGGAGGCGGCGCGACAGGCCGCGATGAATGAGCTGACAGAGCAGGACGCCCTGGAGGCCCTCTATCGCGATCGCATCGCACAGGAGCTGGCGAACCTCGAGGCGGCGAAGCCAGAGCGCTACAAGTCTGTGCCGCTGCTGCCACCCAAGTCCCGCAATGCCCCGGCCTTGTGACATGATGTACTGCCTGACGGCACACACAGATCTCCCCTGTAAACTTCCCTCTCTTCCGATTTGTTGACTTTTTTTTTTTGCGTGCGCGCATGGAGCCGTCCCTGCGTCTGTCTTTCTGCCGTGATTGCCGGCGAGCGATGTATAGTTCTTGTTGTTCCCCCTCCCCTCTCGCCCTTTTGTTTTTGCGGACCTGTATTTGACTCCGTACCATTGGAGCTCTCCCAACCTCTTCCTTGTTTCGCAGCTTTCCTCCCTTTTTCCTTTTGCACATGCGCCAGTACAGCGAGTACTCCTCTAGAGCCAAATAACAAGAAAACAACAACAACAAAAAGATCCGGCAACGGGCTGCCTAACGGATCGAGCGCGCAAGGCCAGTCAGGTCGAGTGGCGTGAGATTTGGGATGCGCGTCAACACGACTTTCTGTGTCCTTTTTTTCTTTCTGCCTTCCCCACCTCTTTTGAACGGAAGCCACCCAACACATACAGTATATCTGTGTGTACACGCACACATATTGGGTGATTGTTGTCGCGGAGTGCATAACGCCTGCGCCTCTCAACTTAGCCGCGTGCTGTGCGCAACGCACCCACATGATGCTACCTCATCTCTTGTTTTCACGCCACACTACATGAACAGACCACGCGATACTTTACCCCCTCCGAACTTTTCTATCGCAACCTATTCATGTAGAATACTCGCTTGATTCTATTTCTCTCTCTTACACACAGACATACAAACATATTCCCACCAATACCAATGGCTTCTCGTACACAACGCTCTCTCGTGGTGGCGCTTGCCGTCCTTGTGGCGCTCCTGTGGCTCGGCGCCGCCTCTGCTGCGGCTGCCACCGACAAGTCCAAGGTGAACCCCATGCAGCACTGCCACGCTGACTTCCGCACGCTCTGTGTGGACCGCATGGGCGCCGACGCCAAGACCGGCGACCTGTGGAGCTGCATGCGTGATTCACTGAGTGAGATCAAGGACGACGTGTGCCGCGACTGGATCGAGGGCATGGTCGCGTGCGAAGACGACGCGGCCAAGGTGCCGGGCTGCATCAGCGACGCGATCGACGAGACGACGGCCCTGCGCCGCTGCCTGCGCACGCTCGAGGACGCGCAGCTCAGCGAGACGTGCATCGCGTCTGGCTTCCTTCAGCGCCTTCGTGCGGCGCGTCCTGAGGCTCCCAAGGAGTGAACTAGCCCCCCCCCCCCCTCCACACTGATTCTGGAGAGTGTCTACAGAACATGAAAGAGAGCACACTGAAACAGCGGAAAAAAAACTGGCGAACCATGAAATGCCCCAGCTGTGCAATCGCTGAGGGCGGTATCTATTCCTCTTACACCTTTTCTTTCTTGCTGTTTGGATGGCCACGGTAACCGCCCAAATGATTCAGCATCCTGTCGCTGTGTCGCAACAGACGCACGCGCATTCACGCCCTTCTCTCTCTTCTGCACTGGGCTGTTCATCAAAAGTAAATATCGGCAAATGCAAACCAATAGAAAAACAACGACAACAACATGAGAGGAATGTGACACACGATCATCATCGTTGTCCGTGACGTAGTGGCCTTCCAACTTGCTCCCGAAAGCGAGTCCAGCGCACAAGAGTGTCGCTGTGAGCAGCGATGCGTTTGAACAACGGGTGACTGACCTGCCCATTGCGCGTGACGTTCGACACACTCACTGACTGCGTACTCTTTCAGCATCGTCCGCAACCACTTGCGCGTCTCACTCTCGCTACTATGAAATTGTATAAATGCTCCTGCTCTTTCTACACCTTACCTGCTCTCTCTCACAATCAAGCAAAACAATACACCATACCACACATCCATATTGCCAAGAGGTTTGTCTTCCTGTCCCATTCCTCTCCACCGGCAACTACCGTAGATAACACCCTCCCTTTTTATCGGTAACTTGGACTTTCATTCATTTTTTTTTTCAACTTGGCTCCCGAATACACACACGAACCACTCTTACACTGAGACTCATGACTAGTCGTATTCGTGCGTTGCTTCTGTGGGGTGCGTTGGCTGCACTGTTGTTGGCACTGTGGGCTGTACCCGCAGAGGCCAAGGGCGTCCGCGCGCATTCCCAGATGAGCCGCTCCCCGTGCCGCCGCGAGGTGGCCAAGCTGTGCCCTGGCGCGGCCTCCTTCAACGAAGAGGTGCGATGCTTGGAGAGGAACGTGAACATTCTGGATGCCGGCAACTGCAAGTCCCTCGTGCTGGATCTGACAGCGTGCCGTGCCGATCTGCTCGCCATTGCGGCGGACCAGGACGTCGAGGACCCCGAGAGCAGCAGCGATAACGGCCCGATCCTTGACTGCGCTCCCGGGGCGTTCTCTGGTGACCTTGGCGGCGTGAAAAACTGCTTGCGCGAGTGGAGCGAGAAACGCGAAGAGTACGGTGAGGATCTGATCACAGAGAACTGCACCAGCACGCGTCTGTTCGCCAGAGCCACGAAGAACCGTGCTGGTGGCCATCGCAAGCGTCGCGGCAGCGTCTCTGGCAAGAAGTCCAAGAAGTCCAAGAAGTAGAGGCTCGTCCCCCCCCCTTCCGACCACATTGTTCAATCTTCTCCTTGCCATACACGTATTTTTTTCTTCTTCTGTTCTTTCGTTCGTTGTTCATTTCGCACACCACAATCAAAGTGAGAATATGACATCCATCCATTGCTGAGGCATCGCATCCCAGAGCGGACGCATCGTCTCTTTCGCCACGGCACGTTTCCACCCCCCAACGCCTTCGATTTGTAAATTTGCCATCGAAACCCGCTCGGTTTGTGCCACACTTCACAGCCTTGTCAGCCACCTCTGCTGTTCTTTTCTCATCCCCCTCCCTCTCTGCAAGAGCGTCGCTAAGTATCTCGCGTTCTTGCATCTTTTCCTTTTCTTGTCGCACGTCTTGCTTCGCTTACTTTCACATACACACACACACACTCATTCGTTGCGTTCTTTTTCTGCCAAGTTGTTGGTACTTTTCTTTTTCTTCTTTCCCCTTTTCTCTTTTCCCCTTTTTGAGTCGTGAGAATGGGTGGTGACGTGGCGCCCGCACCCGAGTTCGCCACCAAGGCCGACATGTACGCGTGGCTGGCCAAGCAGGCGGAGCTCCTCGTCGAGGACATGAGCCAGAAGTTCACGCCCCAAGCGAACCTCACCATCGGCCTCGCGAACGTCGCGGCGCTGTACTTCTACCAACTGAACCGCTTCGCCGACAAGGCGGCTCCGCTGCAGGATCTGCCTGTGAACTGGTTCGGCTTCTATCTGCTGCAAGCGCCGGGCATGCTTGCGCTGGGTCCCTTCCAGGGCCGCCCGGCGTGCACGTCGATTCGCCTCGGTCGCGGCGTGTGTGGCGTGGCAGCCGACTCGTGCCTGACGCAGGTCGTCCCGAACGTGCACGACTTTCCCGGCCACATCGCCTGCGACTCGGCCTCAGAGTCCGAGGTGGTCGTGCCACTGCTGCTCGAGAACGGCAGCTGCGTTGGGGTGATCGACACGGACAGCACCGTACTGAATCACTTCGACGCGGAGGACGGCAAGGGGCTTGAGGCGCTCGCCTCTGTGCTGATGAAGCACTTGACGTTTCCGATGGCACACGCGCTCTGTGTGAACCCAGCCTTGGCCTTCTCGTCGTATTCGCCAATGGGAGGGCTGGGCGGCCGTCCTGTGGAGGAGGTCGCCGCGGTGCCCTTCTCGGAGCTGTCAAGCGAACCCCCCGTGGTGGACGAGGTCCAGCTGCCTCTGCCGCCCCCAACAACGGTCAGCGGCATTCCACACTTTGTGATTGACGTGGTGCGGCCGACGGAGAAGTCCGCGCACATCGCCAACTGGTGCTTCACCACGACGCGCCTCGAGCGGATCATGAACCAGGAGGAGCAGCGCGGCATGGGGGAGAGTCTGGGCATCTCGGCCTTCCCAGAGATTCCGTTTCCCTTCAACACGCTCACCATCGCGCCGCCCGCCGCAGCCGACCAGAGCCGCGCCACGAACGTCTTCTCTTTTGACCTCCTCTCGCTGCTGCAGAACGCCAAGGCGTTCTACCACAGCGACGAGTTCGTGAAGAAGGTGCGTGCCGAGTTTGTGATCCCCGTCAGTGAGAGCTGGTCGCAGACGCCGTACGAGCAGTTCGATCCGAATATCGACTGGGCGTGGCGCAACAACTTCTTTGGTCTGCACGCCCCCTCTGGTGCCCGTGCGGTGCCCGCTGCACCCGGCGTGGAGGGGATAAACTGGGACCTTCTCAAGGACCAGAGCCTCGCCATTCGCCTCTTCGACTCGTTCGACCTCTTCGAGGACGACATTCACGATCACGGCATCGTCAAGTGCTCCATCAAGTTCCGCGTCATGGACACCGCCTTCTTTGTGCTGTTTCGTCACTACATTCGCGTGGACGGCTTCAAGCTGTGGTCGCGCGACGTGCGCTTCTACCACGAGTTCGGCAAGACCCGCGCCGGCTCAGTTCCGGACACGGTCATCCCGCACATTGTGGCGCTTGAGCAGGTGAAGGCTGTGTCGCTCCGCTCGCCAGCTGATGCGGCTGACAGCGACAGCGCCGGCGCCTCGCTGAGGGAACAGTCCGTCGACGAACTGCTTGGCCCTGTCAAGGCACTCCGCGAGGAACTCTACGTCATCGAGTGGTAACGGATTTCATCGTTGCGATTTTTTTGTTTCGTTGTTTGGCGCGTCTGTGCTTGTCTCCGTGTTTCGCACACAACTATTCATGCCCCGCAAATATAACTCCCTCAAGCAAACAGTCATCTCCCCCCCTCCAACTCATGAAGCGTGGTGCACATGGTACGTCGGCGTCGTGCCTGTTCGCGTGCACGTGCGAATGTGACCATCTCAGAGCAACAACTGTGCATCTTACCCAAACAGCGTTTCAAAGACTGCCAACAACAAGTGTAACACTCACGACATGCTTTTTTTTCTCTCATCTTCGTATGCCCTCGCGCCTCGCGTATACTTGAGCGTAATCCCTCCAGTCATCATTTATCCCTTTTCACGCCTCCACCCTCCCTCAATCTCTCGGTTGGCAAACATGAAGCGAAGAGAAGATCTTCTTGATTTTGTGTTGTTTTGTGTTGTTTTGCTTTTCCTCTTCCACTGTTCCCTTGTATCTCGTCCTTTTTTCTTTTTCTTTTTTTCGTTTCTTGTTTCACTCATCACTACCGCGAGTTCTGCCTCCGCTCCACTTTCTTCGTTTTCGTTCTTTCAATTTTTGTTTCTTTTTTTGTGTGTGGCGCGTGCATGCTCACCACATCGGTCTCACCACCCGACGCGGCAAACCTGAAGCTGGTGTCACAGCTGTACGGCATCAATGCCACGCGCGCCGCTATTTGTGGTGTCTTGAGCAAACGCGGTGTCAGCTATACGTGCTTCCTTGTGGGACAGTTCTTCTGCTATTTTCCGTGTGTCTCCGCTGATCAGGTGGACAAGGCCTCACGAAAACATCAACCCAAGATGCTTCCCATCTGTGACACTGAGGGGCTGTCCGTGCGACTCGACGACGAAAACTATCAGATCATCTTCGAGAGCAAGTCGCGCACAAGGAAGCTGCATCAAAAAATATTCGAAGCCGCCGAGCAAAGTGAACTCTTTGCGTGGAAGGCGAGTATCGCACGCGCGGCGTTCATGTGGAGCGTCGCGCCGATCCCGGTGCGCCTGAAGCAGCAAAGCTCGCTCGGCACGCTCACGTACAGCGAGAAGACGCTGCTGGCCATCATGCAAAACATCGTGCGGACTCAGGTGACGCTCTCGGTGCTGCAGGTGTGCGGTGACCTCGCGATGCTGGGCAAACCGCTCGTGGGCGGCTGGGTGCGGGGCTTCTCGTGGAACGACTCGCTGACGTTGCGGTACGGGGACAGCCGCACAATGGTGTACCCGAGGGACGTCGTCACGCGCGCCGCGCTCAACAGCGCCGCCACGGTGATGCTCTCGCTGTCGGAGAAGCTCGTGGCCGACCAGGTTAACACGGTGATCGACAAGGCGTGCTTCCCGTACTCACGACGTGCCCACAATCACCTGGAGGAAATCATGAACGTGGACGAGATCAAGCAAAAGACCGGCACCGACGGGGCCTACTCCGGCACGGAGGCCGGCGCGATCTGGGCGAGCTGGGTCTCGACGTCTGTGAAGTGCACGCGCATGTTCGCAGAGGCCACGATGAAAAAGGGACCGGACCTGGTGAACGAGTTCTGGCCGTCCGCGCCGGACGACATGCTCATGCGCACCGCCATCCGGGGCTGGCTCTCGACGGTCCCCTTGGCGCCGGTCTCGACGCTCATGCGGATCGCGCAAGAGTACCTGGCACCGCGTCTGAAGATCCCAGCACGCACCGAGAAAACATCACTCAGCGGTCTGCGTGGCGTGCACAACATGGGCAACTCGTGCTATCTCAACGCCACGCTGCAATGCCTGGCGCACACGCCCGCGTTCCCGCGCTTCTTCCTGACCAACAGCCACCTCTTGTACGTCCCGTCGAGTATCAGCCGGGACAACCCACTCGCCGCTGCCCTCGCGCAGTTCATGGCGCAGCTGTGGAAGTACACCCCCGAGGACGACAGCGAGAACGCCATGCCGGTGCTGAATGCCGACGACGTCTTCACGGCTCTCAACGCAGACTGCAAGTGCGCCGGCATTCCCACGTTTGCGCCACAAACACAGCAGGACGCACACGAGGCCCTCGTTCAGCTCCTGGACCGCCTCGGCGAGGAACTCGGCGGCCGCGCAGACGGCGTGAACCGGCGCGGCCGCCCGACATCGTACTCACTGCGACACAAACGCGGTGTGAACGACAGCCTGGCGAAGTCGGCCGACGCCACTGCCGGCGACAAGGTCAAGGAGCTGCCGTCCTACACCTCCGACACGCTCTCGGAGGCCCAGCTCATTGACAGCTGGCACCGTGACTATGTTGAGCACAATCCGCACTTTCTGTCCAAGTCGTTCGCAGGCCAGACGGTGCAAACACTCGAGTGCCCCGAGTGCCACGCGCGCTCCTACTGCTGCGACTCGTTCACGTACCTCTTCATGTCCTTCCCCGACTCGGACGCCGCGCCGTGCGCTGACGACAGCTCCACGTGCAGCGCGCCAGACACGGTGCTCTCGTGCGTCTCTGTCGAGGCCTGCTTGGAGAAGACCTTCTCAGACGAGTCTATTGACATGGGGGGCGGCAAGTGCGGCGCGTGCGGCGAGGTGATGTCGTCCCCCGCGCTGCGGCGCATCGCCCTCTCGCGCATTCCACCGTGCCTCATTCTTTGCGTGAACCGCACGCTCATCGACGACAGGGGCGCCGTGACGGGGAAGCGTCAGACGCCGCTCAAGGTGCGGCCGTGGCTGGCACTCGGGCCGTGGCTCTTCACCTCGGCCGAGGCGTCGCACGTGGCGATCATGTCCGCTGGCGGCGTGGAGTCGCTCGCCGCGCTGGACGAGGCCCCGGCGCGTCGTGGCGGGTACCAGCTCTACGGCGTCGTCCTCCACCACGGCGCGGAGCTGGGGAAAGGCCACTACACCGCTGGCTGCTGGGTGGCGGACACGTGGTGGTACTTTGACGACGCCAAGGTGACCCGCATCAACAACTTTGACAAGTGGATTAGCGACTGCGCCAAGGAAATTTACATTCTATTTTATCGCACACTGGCACCAGAGTACTAGTTGCGAAAAACCAAAGAAGCGAATGAGGGATGGAGGGGGACGGAGGCACACTGCTTTCCTTCTCTCTTCTCTCCTTGTTCTTCTCTCCCTCCTTTTGCTTGTGTTGTTTGTTTATTTTTCCCTCTCTTTCTCCCCTTCTTCTCTCTCTCTCTCTCGCACACACACACACACACACACTCTTTTCTACTCTTTGTTTTCGGTTTGGTGTGGTTTGCTTTGAACAAGATTCAAAGAGTCAGAGAGTGAGAGATAAGACGTATTTACCGCCGGTGCACTCGACACCCCCTTTTCCCCTTTTTTCTTTCTTGCTCATTTTTCACATCGCAACGGAGTTCCCCATTGTTTTCATTCACTACGAGTTGTACGTTGCGGTCATGGGGAGTTACGATCCTCACAAAAGCAAAACACGGCATGCTAGCATGAACCGAAAACTGAAGGACTCCCCCTTCTCATCTCTCCCATCTTCCTTGTGTGTTTCTGTGTGTGCGCCAGAAGGCCTTGGCATCCCCCAGTGGCACTTCGTCTCACGTGGTGACCTGGTACAACAACACCATCGCATTACTGCAAGTGTTCAGCGAACAGAAAAGTAGACACTGAAGTTGATGCAGCGCTTGTCACTGTTTCTTGTTTGCAGACTCATTTGGCTCGCATCCACCGCCCTCTTCTCCGACTCCTACTCTTTTCCTCCCGTTGTTTCTCCGTGCACACGTCCGAAACTGTTTGTGCTTAGTTCAACGATAGATATCAAATACCATAGAACCACGCCGTGCGTACGTGTTTGTGTGTGTGCCGAGAATAGCGCAGACTGACAGACAGCCTCAATCCGATTCATCTGTTTGTGTTGACACAGAACTCCCCTCCCTTTCTTTTTTTGAAGCAAAGACGCGCTGCGATGGAGTTGCTCCGCAAAACAGCCGTCTTCCGGATCGAGGCCCAGACCAAAGACAAGGCACCCGAGGAGGTGGCGGCACTCTCGCTGAGCGGCGTCCCTATTCTCTACCCACTCATTGAGCCGTTCACCCACCTCACCCACCTGTATCTCGTCGCGATGAAGCCCAAGCTGACGACACTGACGGTCCTGCAGCTCTGCCACTTTCCGCAGCTCCGTCTTCTGGACGTGAGCGACAACGCTCTGCAGATCGAGGCGCCGCCGACGAACGAACCGTGCGTCGCGCTGCGTCGCCTGCTCATGCCGAACAACAAGATCACGTCGACTGAGGAGGTGCAACGCCTGGCGACTGCGTTTCCGAAGCTGGAGATCCTCGACTTGCTTGACAACGCCGTCATGTCCAGTGAGTCGTTCCAGACCATCTTCGCCATGTTCCCCTCGCTGTCAGTGCTGAACTCGAAGACGCGCGATGGCGAGGAGGTGCTCGTGGAAGACTCGGATGACAGCGACAGCAGCGACGAGGAAGACGAAAGCGATGAGGGCGACGAGACTGACGACACAGATGAAGGCACACAGAGTGACGTCTTCAGCGATGATGACGACGATGAAGAAAGCAGCGTCGAGGATGAGGAGGACGACTCAGACGATGGGCGGCCGCAGAAGAAGGCCCGCGCCGAGTAAGCCACCGCACCATCAAGACAATCGACATCAAACCACAAACAGAAAACGAGACAGCACGAAACCTGTGAGGTTCACACACGGCAAAGGTCCAAGGTTGTGCCTGGGCAGTCGCCAGCTGTGCTGCGAGACATTGTACTCGTCTTGCGCACGTTGAGCAAACGAAAAAATGGGGTAAGCCAGCAAACAGCACAATCTGCTGTTATCACCGTTCACCGGTACTCTAACGACCAGCTCTTCTCTTCACACACAACACACAACACACACACACACCCACATCCACATTTTTCATCACCACATTTGCTTTCTCTCTCGCGTTGGTTCGCAGCCGATCGCAACACGCAATCACCTGTCCTCTTTCTTTCTCGCTTCACGCGCGCACGAAACTGTTTCGTAAGTCCGTTTCCTGGCTCGCCCGCCGCTCTGCGATGTCCCGCTACGATCTCACGTCAGAGCTGCCGCCCGCGCAGCTGAAGGAAAACATCGAGCACGTGCGCAAAGCCATCGCCGCCGCAGCGGAGGATAAGCGGCCGGTGCAGCTGGTAGCCGTGAGCAAGACCAAGTCCGCGGCGTGCCTGCAAACCCTCTACGAGGCGAACCAGCGCGCGTTTGGCGAGAACTACGTGCAGGAGATCGCCGAGAAGTGCCCACTGCTGCCGAAAGACATTGAGTGGCACTTCATCGGACACCTGCAGACCAACAAGGTGAAGGAGCTGCTCTCCGATGTGCCGAACCTCGTGGTTGTGCAGACCGTCGACACCGACAAGCTCGCGGACAAGCTGGAGAGCGGCTGCGTGGCGTACCGCGAGGGCCGCCCACTGCAGGTCTTCATCCAGGTCAACACCAGCGGCGAGGAGAGCAAGAGCGGCACCGAGCCGGGTGCGCCAACGGTGGCGCTGGCCCAGCACATCACCAAGTCCTGCCCGCACCTGCAGCTCAAGGGTCTCATGACAATCGGCATGCCGGACTACACGTCGCGTCCTGAGAACTTTGTGTGTCTGGACAAGTGTCGCCACGAGATCGCCGAAGCGCTGCAAGTGCCAGCCGAGAGCCTGCAGCTCTCGATGGGCATGAGTGGTGATTATGAGAATGCCATTCGAATGGGCGCCACAACGGTGCGCGTGGGCACGTCAATCTTCGGCACGCGCTACTACCCACCAAAGGAACCAGCAAAGGAGACAGAGGAGAAGGCATAATACTGTCGTCTCGTGCACTGCCATGCTGACAGTGCTTCAGCGTTCCCTTTTCTTCTTGCTCGGTCGTCCGCCCCACGTCTTGCGACGCACCCAAGAACCCAGACGGCGCCACGCCATATCGTAATCTGTTCCATATTCACTTAATTCTGCGTCAGGAAATGAAAATGAATGAAAAAAAAGCGAACAACAACAAAACACACCCATCCGCACACGCTGACGCGGCGACGATGCCGCGGATATTCACACGACACCCGGCCTTCAATGGACACCGGGCCAACGTAACGTTGACGTCACATGGATCCCCCATCACAAGGTCGCCCGTTGCTGCCTCTCTTTGTTTGTTCCCCTCCTCACGGGTCCCACTCTCTTTCCCCCCTTTCTCGTATTTCGCGACGCAGCAGTAAGTTGCATGGGTCTGCTGACTGTCGTGACCCACTGTGCACCGACTGTCTGGGACTCTTCGTTCCCTTTCCTCTCTTTTCTTTTCTTTGCTAGCGCGCGCGTGCTCGACTTGTGCATCTGATCGGGAGCGTGCCCAGCACTGCCGCGTCTTCTAGTTTGCTTCCTTTTTTCCCTATACCTTTCAACTCATTGTTGGTGTCGTTGTTGTTGTTGTCGTTGTTGTGGCTGCTGAGTCTTCCACAATCGTGTCGCATACCAATCGCCATGGGCAGTGGTAGCAGCAGCAGCATCAGCCGCGAGCGCCTTGATCGGGCGTCGTCGTCAGGGATCCTGACCCTGAGCCACGCTGGCATCTCGTCGTGGACCAAGCTCATCAAGCAACTCCACAAGGTGCGCCAGGTAAGACAACTGACAATCAGTGATAATCATCTTCGCAAGCCGATCCCAGACGCGTTCGTGCGCATTGATCTCTTCGCGACCTCGTTGACGTCCCTCGATCTCTCAAACAACGGGTTGCGCTCCGCGGATGCTCTCGGCACCTTGGTGCCCTTGCCAACCCCACAGGATGCCAGCGCCGGCAGCCGTGCCTCTTCAACAGCCATGATTGGACCGCTGGAAGTGCTCAACCTATCAGGCAACAACCTCTCCAACCTCCCACCCCTTCTCCTAGTTTGTTTCCCACGACTGCAGCGGCTCATCTGCAATGGCAACGCGAAACAGCTGACCTTCAAGGACGACTGCTTCATGAGCCAGGTCGGCCACAACACCGTTCTCGAGAGCATCGAGCTGTGTGAGTGTGGCATCACCTCCTTTGCGCTTCTCTGCCGCTCTAGCCTCGACTCCGCGTCGGGAAAACTGATGAGCACCAAAGTATTTCCGTCCCTGGTGCAGGTGCTGCTCGACGGCAACCCGCTCGCAGGCACCTTCATGTTATCTCGTGACTTGTCGAACATGGTGATCTTCACGAAGCTCAAGCGCATCAGCCTGACCAACCTCAAGGGCGACGCCCTGGAGGCCGTCAGTCCTCAGCTCTACGCGTCGTGCCCGTCCTTGGTGTCCGTCGACTTGTCGGGTAACGCACACTCAGATGCCATCATAGCGAAGCTGCAGGGGACCTCTCCATACGAGGAGTGGCGTGATAAACACGCGGCGATCGCAAACAGTAACGCGACTGCGGGTGGTGCCATCCAGCTTGTCTGAGAGGTTGTCGTGAGAAATGTGTGACGTGCCAGTCCTCCTGATACTCTCTCTGTGTTTGTTTTTGTGTGTGACTTCCTACCTCTGTCCTCTTTTGTGTTTCGCGACGAGGAAGCATAGTTTTTTTTTTTACAAAAATATTATTGATGTTGCATTTCCTCTTGTTTCTGACAAGTCGTTCCATTTCTCCCCATTTCTGGTTTCGCGTCGCTCTTTTTTGTCGTTCGTCGCGCACACTGAGACGCCATGACTTTCTTGACTGCCTGTTCATCGTACTTGCTTTCACTCGCCCTCCTCGATCGTTTCATCCGTTGTCGTACGCCATCTTCCTCATGTTTTCTTCTCACCTTTGTTTTTTTACCCTCTTCTCTCTTTCTTTCAACTGCCTTGTTGCAACTCCATTTTGTGCTTTTTCTTGCCACCTTGAACTGACCGACAAAAAGAAAAAGAAAGACACGAATAAAGGAATGAGTGTCGACCACTCAATCACAACTGTGTACGCGAGTGATGTCGCTGAGGCGTGGAGCGCACGCACGAGTGTGACGTGACGAACCACTCATCGCGGAAACAAATACCTACACACTTCTTCTCTGGACGACGGGCAGCCGGTGCTGACCACACGAACATCATTAGTCAGCCAGACATGCACACAGACTCGTCAGAACTCGGCTCAGAGTGCGAAGACCGGAGGGCCTCTTTCCCCCCTTGCATGGTCATCTCTTCTCATCTCTCTCCAAATATATTTCTATCTTCTCCTTTGTTCTCGCTGCACAAACTGCAGCCACTCTTTCACAACTTTTCTTTTTACTCCACATCTCGTTGTTCACGAGCTCCCCCTCCCCCAGTGGCTGGCATGTCTGCGCGTCATCTCGTCCTCCTCATCGATGCGCGAGGCCGCGATGGCGACGGCGTACGGTCCTGGTGCGCAACGTGGGCGTCGCAGTGCCTGGATCTCATCAGCATTGCCCGCATCCAGAGCTGCCGTGCCGCTTCTGCGTCGACTTCGAGCACACGACCGCTCGTTGTGTCTCTGCATGTCATTCGCGACGGTGCCGAGGCTGTACCCTGCGTGCAAGACGCGGTGATATCCGCATCGCGCTCATCGTCGATGCACGGGGGGAGTGCTCTGGATGGATTCGCCACCGTCGTCAAAGCCCTCAACGAAGTCGCAAAGGAAGTGCGCGAGATGCGAGTGACCGGCCCCGCGCCGTGTCGCGAGACGCCGCCGATGCGGCCCATCACACGCTTTGTGTACGCACTGCACCAGCGCTGCGCCTCCGCCCAGTCCACTGACGCCGCCTACGCACCAACGATGCTCGTCGTGGCGAGCGCCGTTGTGCCGTACGAGCAGGCCTTCCGCGACCTCTCGCAGCTGTGCAGCGCTGGCCTCGCCCTGAGCGCGCTCGACTGCGTCGTGGCCGACACCGCCGCGGTGTGCCTGACGAGTGCGCTGCTCGGCACGTGTGGGCAGCTCTGGCGCTGCTCGCTCTCGCCAACGGAGAGCCGCGTGGCGCTGGAGACGGCGTTGGACCGCTGGCTGCACGCCTACGGACTGACGGAGCGGTGCGTCGCGTGCCGGGTGCGGTGCGGCTACCTGAGTTTTGGTGCCGTGGCGGAGCGCCCGTACGTGGCCACGCTTGCTGGCTGCGTCTCCATGGCTGACTTCCCAGCGGTCCAGCAGGAGTGTCCTGGGCTGGTGCTGTGTGGCACGACGCCAGTCGTCTCGCCCTTTGAACTCACGCGCCACGCCGGGCAGTCGGTGGCGGTGCTGTCCCTGGTCGCCGTCTTGAGCCCGCGCAGTGTCGACGACACGTGGCTCTGCGGCAGCGCGTGGGTGGTCTCGCTGCCTGCAACTCACTCTCCACAAGAGCTCGCCGTCGTCGGCGCCTTGTACGATGCCCTCAAAGGGGATGCGCTGCTCTTCACAACGACACAGCCGCATCTTGATCTCCCGCATGCTCTCTCGCTGTCACGCTCCTGCTTTGTCGGTTATTTTCTCGATGAAGATCGCCTGTTCCTGCGGCAGGTGATTCCGTCTGAGCTGCGCGCCGAGTGCGTGACGGCTGCTGAGAGTGCGCGATCTCGTACGCACCGGCGACGCGCTGAGGCGCCGGATCCCACCCTCATCGCCCGCGCGCATCAGGTCCGTGAGGAGATTGTTGAGCAGTCGAACCACGCGAATATGTGGGACGTGCTCTCTGGTGGCGTCGTGAGTGTCGCGGCCCAGCTGTCTCCTGACACGCGGTTTCATCTGCGTCTGACACGGTAGTGCGCATGTGCCACCTTTTTTTTCCTCCCGTTCTTCCCCCCCTTTTCTCACCCCGACAGACACAGACGCTTTTTTTTTGTTTTTTTGTTTTTTCTGTTTGTATATTGTCGTTGTTTCCTTCCGCATTTCTGCTCAGATACTTTACATTTCCCTTCGAAAAAAGAAAGCCCAGAATGAAATGGTTGTATCGAGATGCGTGGGCTTCCCGCTTTTTTCTCGTAGCGCTTGACGATAGCAATATGCGTGTTTGCTTTCCGCTCTCACAGACAGGGCAGGCTGGTGTTAAGCCAATCTCCAGCTTAACATCCGCACGCGCATTGCTTCCCCATTGAATCACCCCTGCCTCTCTCCTACACTTTTCCTGTTCTACCACGAGTAAACAAAATACGAATCGGGCATTTCCTCGAAACTTACCGTCGTTGCTGTAAAACACACACACACACACACACATTGTAGGAAAGCTTTCATTTCCTTCTTGTTTGGTGCGTTGTTATTTTCCTCTTTTCTAGTAGTTTTTTCTTCTTCTTCCTAAGCTTCTCTTTTCCCGTTCTTCTCGCTCTCTCATCGACACTCTCCGTGTGAAGCGTACTGAAGATGCCCGTTGAAGCGTGCAGTGGCTTGTGGCGCTCGGAGGACATGGTGCTGCTCGACCTCCACATGCAGCGCGAGGTCGCGCACGACGCCGTCCTGAAGCTCGGTGAGATTGGCATGTTTCAGTTCCGCGATCTCAACGGCGACATGAGCGCGTTCCAACGCGACTTTGTGCAGGAGGTGCGCCGCTGCGACGACATGGACCGCAAGCTGCGCTTCCTGCTCGAGGAGATCGACAAGGCCGACCTCATGGCCACGTCCGACGGTCCGGCGGAGCACGAGAACATGTTCTCCCTCGAGCAGAAGGTGGACGACCTGTACAACGAGGTCTTCGAGCTCAACGAGCAGTACCAGGCCCTCATCGGCGAGCGTAATCGCTCCAAGGAGCACCTGGAGATCTTGAACCGCGAGTTCGGCAACGCCAAGGGCGAGGGTCTGCTGCTCATCACCGGCGTCGTCCCACGCGAGCGGATCCCCGTGTTTGAGCGTGTTCTCTACCGCGCGACGCGCGGCAACTCCATCGTCCGCCTTGACGAGATCGAGACGCCCTTCTACAACATCAACAACAACGAGGGCGTGTTCAAGAGTGTCTTCGCCATCTACTTTTCCGCCCCCCGCATTCGCGAAAAGCTGATCAAGATCTGCGAGGTCAACGGCGCAACCGTGTACCCCTACGCCGAGACCCCGCAGCAGGTGCAGCAGATGCGGACGTCGCTGGAGCAGGAGGTCGAGACCGTCACGCGCACGCTGCAGCAGTCCGCGCACCGCCAGCGCCGCGTGCTGCTCGAGAACTCGCCGTCGTGCTCCGAGTGGCGCCGTGCGGTGGTGACCGAGAAGGCCGTCTTCTCGACGATGAACTTGCTCAAGTTCACCGGCTCCACCGCCGTCGCGCAGGGCTGGGCGCCGGTGCGCGCGCTCGACGACATCCGCGCGGCGATCCGCGAGGCGGAGCTGGACAGCGGCGCGCAGGTCAGCACCGTGATCGAGGAGGTGCCGACCAAGGACGTCCGCCCCACCTACTTCAAGACCAACAAGATCACCAGCTCCTTCCAGGGCATCGTGGACAGCTACGGCATGGCGCGCTACAAGGAGGTCAATCCTGGCGTGTTCACCATCATCACCTTCCCGTACCTCTTCGGTATCATGTTCGGTGATATCGGCCACGGCCTCATCCTGACCCTCTTCGCCGCCTTCCTCATCTTCAAGGAGAAGAGCTTCCAGGGACAGCCCCTGAATGAAATCTTCGCCATGATCTTCGGTGGCCGCTACCTGCTGCTGCTCATGGGCTTCTTCGCCGTGTACATGGGCGTGCTGTACAACGATATGTTTGGCTTCTCGGTGGAGCTCTTCACGTCTGGCTACACGTGGCCGCAGCTGCCCCCGTCTGGCCCGGAAGGCACGGTCTACCCCTCGAGCCCCAACGGCCGCCCCAGCGTGAAGCCCGCCCGCCCCACCGTCTTTGGTGTCGACTCCGCGTGGGCCGAGACGGAGAATAAGCTGGAGTTCTACAACTCGATCAAGATGAAGTGCTCCGTCATCGTCGGCGTCGCGCAGATGATGGCCGGTGTGGTGATGTCGCTCGGCAACTTTATCTACTTCAACCAGCCGGTGAAGATTTGGTTCGGGTTTCTGCCTGAGCTCATTTTCCTTTCCTTCACGTTCGGCTACATGTGCCTGCTGATCATCATCAAGTGGCTCATCACGTGGGAGAACACGCACGAGGCGCCGTCCCTGCTGGAGACCATGACCAACTTCTTCTTGGCGCCGGGCTCCGTCAACCTGCCACTCTTCAGTGGCCAGGCTGTGCTCCAGCTGGTCCTGTTGCTGGTCTGTGTGCTGTGTGTGCCGTGCATGCTCTGCGTCGTGCCCGCCCTCGAGAAGAAGGAGCACGACAAGAAGGTCCAGGAGCGCCTCCAGCACCCACCCGCGGACGGCGAAGAGGAGGAGGAGGACGACTTCGAGATGGGCGAGATCGTCATTCACCAAGTCATCCACACCATCGAGTACATCCTTGGCTGCGTCTCCAACACGGCGTCGTACCTTCGTCTGTGGGCCTTGTCGCTGGCGCACTCGCAGCTGTCCGAGGTGTTCTGGAGCTTTGCCTTCCTGCTCACGCTCGGCCTCGATGGCGGCTCGGGCTTCCTGACGTTCATTGGCTTTGCAGTGTGGATGGCTGCGACACTCGGTGTGCTGCTCGGCATGGAGTCTCTCTCAGCCTTCCTGCACGCACTGCGTCTGCACTGGGTCGAGTTCAACAACAAGTTCTACGCGGCCGACGGCTACGCGTTCGAACCGTTCGATCTCGCCGAGGCCCTCAACCCCACCAAGTAAAAAAAAAAAGCACCCAAGAACACGCACGCACAATTAAAACAAAGACTCACGGCCCACCACCATTTGAGTGAAGGTGTGTAAAGTGATGTGGAACGGAAACAAAAAGACCAGAAATGTGGCAGCTTGTTTTTCTTTCCGTCTTACCTTGTCTTCTTGTTCTTTTTTTTTTTTGTGTGTTCTCTCTGTTCGCGATAGGTGCACTCGCAAGGTGGTGGTGATATGAAGGTGAAAGTATTATTTTTTGAGTAGTGTTTATACGATGTTGCAATCAAGCAAGAAGAAAAGAAAAGTGGATTGGACGCAAGACACGTTGTTTGTTATCTGTGTCTGTTCGTCAGTGAACGTGTCGGTTGGGAACAAAAAACACCGAAGAGTTGTAGTGGAAAATGAATGCGGAGGAAATAATGAACAGCGATGGATAATTCAATCTCTCGTTTGTTGCATCTTGTGCAGCGTGCATTGTTATTGTTGTTTGTTTTGTTCCTTTTTTTTTTTGGCACACATATCGTCAACTTTTTTCTCTGAGTCTCTTTTTCTGTCTGTTTTCCTTTGTGTGCTGTCAGCGGTTCATTCTTTCACATGTGCCGAATTGTTGAGTGAGATTGACGCAAACAAACAAACAAAAACTAGTTGAGCAGGAAGAGGAGCGTGAGGCGCGCAGTGCAGTCGCAACCGACTCTCCCAAAAGAGATGCAGGCTCCACGAGATGCTTGCTTGTTCACGCTCCCCCCCCCTCCACCGATCCTGGGCAGCCCGTCGTGACACTGACACGCGTCATCGTGGTGCGTGCTCCACACATGACTGGCTTCTGCGGTCGCGGCTGCGTCTCCGGATGCTGATTGCCGCTCGCTGGCTGCAGCTGTTTTCCTCTCCACACGAATGCCTTCGTCTGCGCCACGTTGATTCGTTTCGTGCGCCATACCTTTCCCCCTCTCACCACGTAACTTCCTCCATTGCGATCGTATTCTCTCTCTCTCCCTTTGCTTTTGTTATCCAAGGCCACTGTGAACCTGCAGGTTTTACGGGCTGTACTTCGTCTCTCTCTTTCTTCGCGGGGTTCTCAAGACAAATTCGTCAGTTTCATTGTTCTGGGGTGCCAGAGTCGTTTGTACGTAGCGTACCAACCGTTGACATCACCAAAACCTGAAAATCTGTTCTGAAGAAGAGCGTTGAGGTCTCTTTACAAGCCATTCGAGACAAATCAGGGATCGACTGTTGACCTTTTTTTCTTTTTTAAACGCATCTTACTCTAAATAACCGCTTAGTTCTGCGTGCTCCCTTCTCCACTTTCTACTTTCTTCTCTAGGTTTGGTTGGGTGCCACTTAGTTGTTTTTTTTCCTTTTCAGTGCAACTCACGGGAAACTTCAAACTGATATTTCGGCAAATATTGCCAATCTACTCTACACGAGACAAAGCAACGGGCTTGCTTTCTCTCCATTTTTTCTTTCCCTCCACTTGGTGTCGCGTCATTAACTGCTGTCCATTGGATCTAAGTTGAATTTCAAAATAGAGACGACGAATACACACGCGCACAAAACAAGGCAAACAAACAAAAAAAACAGCAACAACTTTCTACGGACATAGTGGGCATCTACCTGCCTCGTCATCCCTAGCTTTTCCTTCTCTCTCAGTCTCGTTCCCCATGCGTCGTGGTGCGTGGTTCATCGCGCGCCGGTCGCCATTGGCTGGCCGCTGTGGCAGCTACGTCGCCGCCGCGCGTTTCATTCAGATGCCAGCGGTGTCGGCCTGCCCGTATGGACACGCCACGCCCACTGTTGGCGCCTGCCCGTTCGAGCACGCCACACCAACCGTGACACCCGTAGTTGAGCACTGCCCCGTGGTTGGGGACGCGCCGCCGATGCACTGCCCCGTCGAGGTGGAGACGACGGTGCGCAAGCCCACGCTCTACGACATGGCCTGCACGATGGGCAAGACGCAGCTGTCCGCCTACGTCGCGGCCACCGCACTGGCGGGATACGTTATTGGCGGTGGCACGGCGCCGCTGGTGGCCGCGATCGTCACGGGCGGCACGATGCTGCAGTCCTGCTCCGCCAACACGGCGAACCAAATCATCGAGGCTGACTACGACAAGCTCATGAAGCGCACCTGCCGTCGCCCGCTCCCCATGAACCACATTAGCAAGCAGGGCGCCACGGCCCTCTCCGTCGGTGAGCTCGCCGCGGGTACGGCACTGCTGTGCGCCGTGAGTCCCGCCGCAGCGGGCCTGGGCCTGGTGAACTGGTTCCTCTACGTGGTGATGTACACTTCGTTGAAGCGCCGCTCTGCCACAAACACCTGGTTCGGCTCCATCGTCGGTGGCCTGCCCCCAATAATGGGCGGCCTCGCCGTCGCTGGCCAGGTCACGAGCCCCGTCCTCCTGCTCGGCACGTTCCTGTTTGTGTGGCAGATCCCGCACTTCCACGGCCTCGCGTTCCACTGCCGCCGCGACTACGAGGCGGCGGGCTACAAGATGCTCGCCTACTCGCACCCGTGGCGCTCGTCGTTCTACTCGGTGCTCATGTCCGTCGTCATGGCCGGTCTCACGCTGGCGGGCCCCGTGTACTGCGGCATTCCTGTCGAGGGGCTGTGGTACTACCCGGTTGCCGTCGCGGCCAACGCGGTGATGATCTACAAGGCCGTACTCTTCCACAATGAGCCGAAGCGCCACTGCCGTGGATGCTTCGTCTTCTCGTACGTGTACCTGTCGATCATGCTGGCTGCCTTTATGCTCAACTACTTCCAACCGGTTCACCACGTCAACCAGCTCATTGAACGCCTCATCGCCCCGGCAGCGGCGGCGGAAAGCGAAGAGGTTGTCGAGACAACAGCGTAATCCTGTGCCGTCCTGACTCACAGCTTCTTTTCGTCTTCATGTCAGGGTTCTTTTTTTTTTTTTGGTCATGTCTGTTTTCGTGTTCGTTTTGTTGTCTGCTGAGTTGCTCGTAGGACCTTTTCCAGTGGTTCATGACGTGAGCGCCTTTTGGGGCACGTCTTGGTAGTTTCTTTTTTTTTGTTCTCTCTTTGCTCTTGTGGTGGGCGCACCACGCCTGGAATTAGTACTTCATTTTCACTGACACACCTGTGTTCTTCATTTCCCCTCTATTTTTCCCTTCAAAAACAAACAAACAAACAAACAAACAAACAGCACTAGCAATAATGTAGTCTGGAGGGTAACATGACATGTACTAGTTTCTTTTTCTCGTTGGCCAGCGTGCCCATTGCAGATGATGCAAGAATCACGTCGATCATGTCGAATCGACTGGTCTCTTGTCACCTTTCTTCAATATTGGCAAAACAACAACAAACTATGGGTACGGGTTGACGACACCAATATTACATCAAGCACTCCTTGCCTTGGGCGGAAGCGCTTTTACACAGGACCGCTTCGTCTTCTCCGTCGGTTTTTCTTCTTTTCCTTCAGTTTCCTTTCCTTTCTTTTTTTGCAACATCACCACCACAAAAACCTTTTACAAAAAATCGATCATCTTTTTCTTTTTCTGTTTTGAAACCGTCATGGGCATCACACCACCTCAAATCGATCTGCTAGAGGAGCAACGAGGAGACTGACAGAGGACAGCGTTTTCACGAGTTCTGCTCACACTGACTCCCTATGCACCTGCTCCGTCGTCCACTTTTCGCTTTCACATCTGGCTACTTGTGACGGATCAGTTGCCTCGCAGTGGGCCCGCATCTTCTTGTTCAGTGGCTCTCATACCTTTTCCTCCTCCCGTTCCGCCCAGGCCTCTTGTGGGTGAGTGCGCACCCTACCATGCGCCGTCTCACAATCAACTTTTATCTCTTCTATGCGCTCATTAAACTCACTTTCCCCCTCTCCCCCCACTCCCCTGTCCTATGTTCATTGTCGCGCGCACTCACAGTTCACTGAACAGTTTGGTTTCTCAACACGCCGTTCTCTTGATCTCGTGAAGCCTCGAGGAAAGCAAAAAAAAAATAGACACACGTGCACATACACCTATAGATACTTGATTGACCGGCGATGCAGTCACCGCCAGCTGCGACGGTGCCGCCAAACTGGGTCCACCCAGACCTAAAACGGCAGATGATGGACCGCCGCCGGCGTGCGGCCACAGCGCGGATCGAGACGCTGGAGAGCTACAACGTCTCCCTCAACACGTGTGCGCTTGAGACCGGCGATGAGCTGCACGAGAAGCGACAGAACCTCGTCGCGCTGGAGAAGCGCGTGCAGCACCTCAAGTCGGACATCGCCAGCCTGGAAGCGGATGAGGCAGAGGTCAGCAGTGCACTGGAGGGTATCGTGACGCAGCTGTCGTACCACCGGAACAAGGTCGGCGAGCTGCGTGCGAGTGCGAACTCTCGCAGTCAATGCTACGAGGTCCTGGCCGGCGAGGAGGTTGCGCACGCACCGCAGGAGCCCTTCACAGTCAACCTGGAACCCTTCTTTGGTCACCTGCTCTGGAGACCGTTCGCCTGCTTCACCCTCAGCCCGTGTGACCACACACGCATCGCGCACTTCCTCCGCGAGTTTGCGCCACTCTTTGTGTGGGACAGCCCCAATGCGACGGTGCGGCCCGCCACGGTGCTGGACAAGCCGTGCCTGATGGAGACGGACAGCGTGCCGTGCCCGAGCGCGAGCTGCACCTACTGGCACAGGGACCAGCTCCAGCACGTCCGGTCCTCGCTGCTCGCGCTGGAGACGGCCACGGCGGCGTTCCACATCCACGATCAGCGCCTCGACTGCGTTGCGGAGCTGCTCGCCACGTGGCGCACAACACTTCGCCGCACGCGCACACTGGAGGAGGTGAACAGCTGCACGGCGCACGTTCTGAGGACGATTATTGGCCACGGCTGGCACACGGGCTTCTGCGACGCCAGGGAGAGCGCGTGGAAGGCCCCTGTCCTGAGCCGTGCCCCATTGCAGGACGAGGATGGGAACACCAGTCAGGGCACGTCGTGTGGCGGACAACAGCATCCACTGACAGTCGACATGCTGCACAATGCGGCTGAGCGGGAGTGCTGGCGTGCGGTTCTGGAGTGCGCTGAACTCAGCATTCCTGCTGCGCAGCTCTTTGTCGACACACCTGATGCGATCCTCTGGCGCTGCATGATCCGGGCGTCGGCGCACACCCAGGCGCAGCGACTGTGGCTGGCGCGGCGGGGGATCGAGGTGTACCCCGGATCGCCGCACCTACAGCTCCACTACGTCTTTGCTCTCATCGACACGGGCGCATCACCGAAGACCTGCCTCGATGCGTGCCTGCAAGCCGTCGCCGCGCTGTCCGCACAGACGTGCGCCGCTGCGGTAATTCCTGGTAAGGCTGCCGTGGCGGCGGCGGCGACGGTCGCGCGCTACACTGCCTTTCTCATCGCACGTTGCGCGCTGCACCTCGCCAACAGCGCCACGACGTCCACAACAACCACCTCCGCGGAGGCGAGCGAGTCACCGTCAGAGTCTGGCCCCGACTACGCCGAGGTGCTTCTCACGACTGTGCTGCAGCACGATGGCCAGGACGCGGCCCTGCTGCCGACCGCGACCGTCAACCTCACACTGATGCTCATTTCACTGAAACAGATGCACTCGCTGCCCCACATGGACGTGCTCCCGCTCGGGTCCATCTCGGACCACGTCTTCACCTTCACCAAGGTGACTCGATCACGCGCGCAGGACGGCTGCACGCAGCGCCTCAACGGACTTCTCGCGCTGCTCTCGTCGCTTCGTCGCCACGAGATGGACGCCCCTCTCATCGCAACACTCAAGGCAGCCGTGCAGCTGTCACTCGAGCGCACCTTCGCCATCCAGCTGCACTTTGTGGAGCAGATTGTGCGCAAGTCGTCGGTCGGAGCGGACATTGTGCTCGCGGCGCTGTGGGGCGAGTACGTGCGCTGTGCGGCTCAGCTCGACAGCACGGAGGCCTCCACGAGGCTCGCGCTGGACCTGCTTGAGGCCTGCGAGTCGGCACCCCCGTGCGTGCTGACGTGGGTTCTCATTGAGCACTTGGCTGTCTGCGGCGACACCAAGGCACACGCGGCGATTGCGGAGGCAGCGTCCAAGGCATGCACACACTTCGAGGCGACGTACCCTGGCATCACGCAGGCTCGCAGCGAGCACAACGAGGAGGAGGAGGATGAAGACGAATCCCACACAGAGGCACGTACCCTGTCCATGCCGGACCCTGTGGAGCTCGCAGCGTACCACGTGCTCCGTGCGCAGGGACTGGTGCAGACCGCCGACCGGGCGGCCTATCTGGAGCGTGTTGTGATCAGGCCTCTCGTGGCGAGCTGTGACGCGCTGTCCCTGCTGCTTCTCGCGCAACTCAAGCTGTGTGTCATCGCCGAGAACATGGACGACTTTCGGCGCGTGCTGCGCGACCGTCTCACACAGGTGCGCGAGGCACACCTGCTGTGGTGGAGCCCACTCGATGTGTGGTATGACGAGGTGGTCGGCACACCGCATATGGTCTCGTTACTCGCGTACCGCGCTGTCCCCGCCTTGGTGGGCCCGCATGCCGAGGCCACGACGACATTCCGCGAAGCTGTTCTCGACGTGGCCGCAGAGCTCGGCGTGCTTCATCCGCTGCTCTACCGCTGATATGGGCAGTTGACATCCGTTGTTGTTGCGGTCGTGACTTGGTGTCTTTGTTGCCGCAACAGTGCGGAGTCTAGACAGATGCAATAAAGAAGAAAAAAAAAGAGTTCCATCTAAAGCAAGCATCACCGTCAGGCGTCTTTCATCTTATTTGCGCCTCCCTCTGTGTGTGTGTATTTTGGGTGCCAGGATGTCTCGGATGCGGGAACGTTACCACCCCCACGCCGTTCACACCAGCCTTCCCCCTTTTTGTTCTTTCATGTCCTCACTCAGAGGCGATCCGTTATCGAGGTCGTGGCACTGCGCTGTCACCGTCTTCACAGATGCTTCACTGTTCACTCTCTCTCAATCTCGGTTCTCTCCTTTCTTTCGTTTCGTCTATATCTGCGTACTTTCGCCAAAAAGGAGCCTTGACGTTCAAGGGCGGTATATATCTTGACGTGGCTCTGTTGCAGTGGGTCCGCAGTTGGAGAGTTTTTTCAAACCTTTCCTTGTCTTATTTTCTTCCCCTTTTTTTGTCCAGTCTCAGTGTATTTTTTTCCTCGCGCCCCCCCCCTCTCTCCTCCCCGTACATATGAGTGAAAAGAACGGTAGCAGTGGCAGCACCCTGGCACTGATGCCGACTGGCGCCACGTCAAGTGCGACGGCGGAGGGATTGCAGCAGCCCGAGTTGGTGGCGGTGTACCCAACGTTGGCGGTGGTCCAGTGGCGGCCTCCACTGCTCTCTCAAGTCAGCCGCGGCCCTTGTCGCTGGCAATACACCGTCGAGTGGAGCTGTGGCTGCACCGCGCACACGGGCCAGCCAAACATGCTCTCGACGTCGGACCCGTGGCTGCTCTTGCCGCTGCGCCACCCTCGCGATGATCTGCACGTCCGCGTGGTGGCCAGAGAGGAGGTGGCGACGGCCAAGCCGCCGTCTCATACCACACCCACACGTGTCTTCTCGTCGCACGTCACGCTCTCCGCTGAGCAGCTGGAGGCGAGCACCTGGAAGGACCGCGTGCCGTGGCTGCACCCCACCGCCCTCTCGCACCCGTGTCTCGCGGACGCGCTGCTGCTCTCAATGCACGCGACGAGCGCGCTGGGGGCAATGCCACCGCAACGGCGTGAGCTGCTGCACCTCAGTGTCAAGGGCGTGCACGTCCTACAAGACACGCCGTTCTCAATTATATCGGCTGTCTACAACACCGTTCAGGCCCCGTTTGAGACTGCGCTCGTGCAGTACTTCGTCGCATGCACGATTCCCGCGCGCCGTGACATTGAGCAACTGTCGCCCACTCAGCTGCTCGCGGGTCTGGAGAGCACTGGCAACACCACCGCAGTTCTGTGCGGCTTCGGCGAGCTGGCGCGGAACGCCGTGGAGGCAGCGCACACCGTGTTGGCGGCGGCTGTCAGCGGCGGACGCGCACACCTGTGCAGACGCGTGCTGTGCATGGCGTACGCCGCTCCGCCTGACGTGACGCACAGTGCGCCGCTGAGCTCCGTCCCGTACGCGGGTCACTTTCTGTTCTACGATCTCTCCACACCGTCAACAACAGCAGGTCCCACCAGCGGCACCAGCACTTCGACTGCCACATTCTTTGCCTCACCCATCATGTACTCATCGCGCACGCTGGCAGAGCGGCCCGTGTTTGTCTCTGGTGTGTGCGCGCGGCTTGGCCTGAGCGCATCAGGCGGCATCGGTGGGTTTGTACAGGGCACGGGGCCGTGCCTCACGGGGTCGGTGTTGCCGCAGGTGCGACCACAAGCCACCGACCCAGCGGCAGCTCTCTCTGAGCTCGTGTGCCTGCTACCAGTGGTGCTCCCGCAGAGATCACACCGCCTGCTGGATCCCGTCGTTGAGTCTGTCGAGCTGGGTGTCTGCGAAGAGGATGCGAGTGTGGTGGTCGTGGTACGCGGCTACAACCTGCACTATTCGCCGTCCCTCTGTGCTGTCCAGGCGCCACACGGCGTCGCGCTCAGGCTGGAGATCGTGAACGCGGCGCCGCACATGCTCATTGGGCGTGGCTCACTCTTGGCCTGCCTCTGTCAAGCGCATCTCGTGGATAGAGCGGCTGCCATCGCGCGGTCTCTGTTCGACACGGTGCAATTCCGCCTGATCACCGTTACGACCGCTGTGGGCAGCGACACATGGGCGACGCCAGGCGATCGACGTCTGCCCGTGCCATACGCGATCGCGCGGCTGGCGTGCCTTGGCAGCATGGTGTCGACGCCGGTGCCGCGACCACGGCGTGCGTGCCGCGGATCGGCGTGGCTGGTGCGACCGCCTGCCGTCTTGTTGTCCACGATGCTCGCGCTCCAGCCGCTGCAGTACGTCTCCGCCGCGGCACTCGGCTCCGCGCTGCGGACGACAGTCGGTCTGTGCCACCTCTCTTCGTGTGCGGAACTGGCCCGGCAGTACTACAGCAAGGCGGCCGGCAACCCACTGCTGACCTTCTTCTCCAACGTCGCATCCAAGGTGGGTGGGGCCCCGGCGAACAGAGCGCAACGGCGTGCGGAGATACAACCGGTGACGCTCGAGGTGCCGAGTGCGATGGAATCGGCCTACTACATGACCAGCCTCGGCCACGGTGTGAAGCGCACGCGACGTGACATGAACAACTTCCGCGACCGCAGTCGGTCCTGGCTGCAGCGCATCTTCGCCACCCTCGTCTGGCTCCGTGACGACGGGCTGTACGAGCGCAAGCTGCTCGCGCTCCTCCGCACCTTTGCCCCCACGGGCGCCGCACCACTCGCGAGTGAACTCTCGCTGGACGCGTGCGAGGCGCTGCCGCTGGTCGCACTCGAGCAGAGGCTCTACACGCGCGTGGTGTCCCACCTCAAGGACGCCTACGCCACCGGCGTGTCGCGCGGCTCGCAGGGCGTCATCACAGACACGATGAGCTTCGACAGCTTCTACGGCGCAGTGCACGCTGTGATTGCGGACAGTGTGCCGGCAGCGCGCACCGCCAATGAGCAGCTCGCGGCGGAGATTGTGCTGGAGGCCGCCGCCGCGTGGTCGTTCTGTCTGCTGTATGAAATGCGATGTGACGCCGCACTGAGCCACACAGTGGCCGTGATCGGCAGCAGCGAGGGCGCGGCGGCCGTCGCCAAGGCGCTTCACAACGTGTGGGCAGACCTCTATGGCACCCCCGGCGCTGAGGGTGCGGGTAGCCCCCCTCGACTGCACGTCACGTGCGTGGCGTACGAAGATGTGACCGTGCTCACAGAGGTGCTCGCGGGGAATGCGTTGAACTCGATCTTTGTGGCGGGCGAGCCGCGGGACTACGAGGCCGGCACCGTCACCTCGCTGCTGCGGAGTGTCGAGGCGTGCGCTGGGACGCGGCGCGGACGCGTGCACCGGAGCCAGTTGCACTGCCTTCTCATCCGCGGCGACAGCGCACTGAGCCAGGTGGCGGGCCCCAGACACAGCCTCGCCACCTCCGCGGCGCGTCTCGCTTCGCTCGATGCGATGGTGGTGCAAGACCTCACTACTCTCAGCGCCTGCTTCGCGGAGCAGCCGCGTGCCGTCTTCCTGCCACCGTCTGTCACCGCGCTCGACAGTTACTTGCGTGAGCGCGACGCCGACGAGGCGATGACTCAGCAGATCCTCAACGCGCTGAGACAAGCGTCGGAGAGCGAGCTGCGCCAATTCCTGACAGCCGATGTGACGTTGACGGACGCCTAAGGGAGGGGGAAGCAGTGTGTCTACTCCCAGACCGTTTCCCCCTTGTTATCTTCTTCTGACAGCTGCAACACACCACACTCACTTGTTGCCCTCCTCCCTTCTGAAACACACACACACAGATATATAGCTGAATGCAAAGATACCACGCGGGTGTGAGAGAGTGACTTGACGTCCCAAACTCACTTTTTCACCTCACCGACGACACCAGCGTCTCTCTGGCCACACGCAGTCTTACTGGTGCGTGGCGCGGCCTCTTCGTTGCCTCATCGTGCAGCGCATTTTTCGCCCCTCCTCCACGGCTTCTCTCATTTTCTCCCCCTCCCCTACACCACACTACTCCTCTGCTTGTCCTGAATGTACAGCGGCAAACACGCGCTGGCTTGCAGACTATAAAAGATACTTACATCCTGTAGCTGTGTGCCCTCACGCTGTGAGGAAAGCCACAAAGCAAAACCAAAAGTAACAGCAGCAGCAATCCCATAGTTGGCACAGACATGAGCGACAGTGCAAAGCTGGTGGCGCTCGAAGCGGAGTGCAGCCGCAACGTGACGTCGACGAAATGCTGGATCACGCTGGCCCGAGCCACCATCAGCGCAGCCTCCGCATTTGACAACAAGGCCGCATGGGCCAATGCGGTGAACGTCGTCTTCGAGAGAGCGGTCCGTGCGATCCCCTACTCGTACAAGTTGTGGTGGCACTACCTCCGCTTCCGTCTCGAGGAAACAGCCTCGCTGTGCCCTCCTAATGAGTGGTTCCAGGGCATTCGCGAGCTGTACGAGCGGGCGCTCGAGCAGCTTCCCAAGATGCCGCTGCTGTGGTGCGCGTACCTGCAGTTCGTGCAGTCCGCACAGTCACTGCGCATCAGCATGATGCGGCACCTCATCGTGCGTGCACTGGAGGCGCTCCCTGCCACCCAGCATCATCACATTTGGAAGATCGCCACGACCTGGGCACGCGGCGAGCACATCCCCTTTGACACGTTCCGCAGCATCTGGCGGCTGTATCTGCTGTTCAAGCCTTCCGTGGAGACGCAGAGGCAGTACATTACGCTGCTTGCCAAGCGAGGTGAGGCCGCCGACCTTCTCGAGGAGTGCGTGGCGTTTGTCCTTGCACGCAAGAGCGTTGGCGCCGTGCATGCCAACGCCAGCCACGACGTGGACGACGCTGGGGCTGATGATGAGAGCGCCACCACTGATGGCTTCGAAAAGAGCCCTGAGTTCTGGGAGATTGTGGAGGAGGTGCTCCAGTCGCCGAACTGGGTGTACAAGGGCGATGCGAGCGACCTGGACAAGCTGGTTGAGGTGGGCAGTCAGTACGCTGCGGCGCCCATGAGCCTATCGCTCTCCTACGCGATCTGCCTGTACGGACAGGGACGTGTTTTGGAGGGCCGCGCGCGGCTGCACCGCATCATGGAGTCCGCGCCAGACCCAGAGAGCTTCAGCCAGGCGTATCGCATGGCCATTGAGGTCGAGGACCAGTTGCTCGAGTCCTTTGCTCTCAGCCCGGAGCTGCAGCAGGCGAGTGACGCGGCCTACCAGGACGCCGAGTCCGCTCTCTTCGGCTCACCAGGGGCCGCCCTCAACGAGCTCAAGGAACTCTCTCAGCAGTTTCCTCTGTGGATGAACCAGTGCCAGCTGCGCTTGCAGCCCACGAATGTCGCGCTGTGGCTGAAGCGACTCGAGCTCGTCGAGGAGCGTGCTTACGCGGGCCTGTCCACCACTGCCGACTGTGTGGAGCTGTGCCAGCAGGCGATCGCGCAGTGCACCGTGGGGGCCGATGTCGTGGACGGTGCTGTGGGTGAGCTCTACGATCAATACGCACGCCTGCTCGTGCACTCGGGAAAGCTCAACGAGGCCGTGACGCTCCTCTCAACAGCTGCGTGGCACGTGCACTTTGCGAGTCCCTCAATCAACATGCTGCTTCTGGGTCGCCTGGTGGAGCTGAAGCTCGCGTTCACGTGCACGAAGCCGGCCGAGACTCTGGCGTACTTGATGGAGCGCCTGACGGCAACGCCGAGCGCTTCTGCAGCCTCCTCGTCTGCGGCGGCGAGGCTCGCAGGTCCCTCTGCTGCCCAGCGCCGTCAGAAGGACGGCTTCATCACCACCAACAAGGAAGCCCCATTGGCACACCTCCAGTCGCACGTGCTGGCGTGGCTCCTGGCCGTCGACGTGGCCATGTCGTACGAGGCAGCACGCGACGTCCACACCACCCTTGAGGCATTCACGAATAGCTCAGCCTATACCGCGGAGGCGGCGTGCTACGTGGCACACGGCCTCTTCAGCGCTGGTGACTCACACAGGGCGTGCGCTGAGATGGAGCGTGCCATCGCCCGCTTCCACGCCCAGCCAGTGGCCCTCACGTTGGTGCTCTCGCAGTACCTGTCGCTGCTGACGCTGATGCACGGCCAGCACGTCCCGCTGCACCGTTTTCGCGAGCTTGCGCGTCTTGCCCTGGAGGCGGCCCCGAGCACCCTTGCGGAAGCACCTGTGATGGCAGTGGAGTTGGTCACGTCGTGCGCGTCCGTGGAGGCCGAGATCGGCCTGTACGGGCATGCGCTGCAGATGCTGGAGCAGCTGTGTTTCTTGGTGATGCGCCACGTTGACCGCACCCAGTACACCCACCTCATCGAGGGCACGCTTGAGGTGACGCTGCGCTTCACGATGCAGTTCAAGGGCCTCGCGGTGATGCGTGAGGTCTGCGCGCGTCTCCTCAAGGTCGTTCCAAACGCCTCGTTGGGCCAGCGCGTTGCGTTGCAGTGGGTCGGCATTGAGCGTGCGAGTGGAAATGCCGCCAAGGGCCACCAGATCTTCGATGTCTGTGCGGACAGTCAGGACCCGCGCACGAGTCATGGCGCTGTCTACTGGCGCCTGTGGGAGTCAACCTGCACGGATGTGAAGCAGCTGGAGGAGGTGGCACGGCGACGCCAGCAGGTCGTGACGGCCTATCAGAAACGCACGTGATGTTGCGACATCGCCAACGCGAGGGCCACAGCGGTCACACAAACACACACACACACACGATGACACCATCAATAATGAAAACCAATCACGCATTTGCAAACAACGAACACAAATGGGAATCAACTGACAGGGTGACACTGCCCTCGATGACGTCACGCTCATGGAAGACTCAAAGACCCGTTTCCAGTGAAAATACTCTTTGCATTCGCAACGCAACTCAAAAAAGAAACACAAAGCACACGCCTTGTGACGCTCACGACGTTCTCTCCGTGTGCGCGTCCGTCTCTGCTGTTCTCCCCTCCCCTACTTCACGCTCCATTTGCGATGACCACATCTCCTCATCCTCCTTCCTGATTTCTTCCTGTTGTGGTTTCTCAGCACGCACGTCTTGCGGTGATCGCTCTGACACGGTTTCGTTTTCCATATCCTTTTTTCTTTCCTACACCTCCACTCTCTCTCTCCCATCCTCTCACAGACGCACGGCAATGGTGAGGAACTTCGTGTCACTCGGCTCTGTCGATACGGCCGGGCACCTGCCCATGAAGAAGCTGGTTGAGACGCTCAGAAAGTCCTTCGTGACGGGGGCTGAAGTGCCGCTTCGCACCAAGTACGAGTTCAACGGTGGCTCGACTCTCCTGATGCCGTGCTGGAACGAGAAATACTACGCGCTCAAGACGGTCAACATCTTCGCAGCCAACAGCAAGCGCGGCCTGCCTGGCCTGCATTCGACCGTGCAGCTGTTTGACGCGACCACCGGCAAGCCTCTGGCTGACTTGGACGGAAATACCATCACGTCTCGCCGCACGGCCGCCGCCGCTGCCCTCGGTGCATCCTTCCTCGCCCGCCCGGACAGTAAGCGCCTCACCATGGTCGGCTGTGGCCGCGTGTCGACCCTTGTGCCGGAGGCGATGCAGTCCGTGCTCCCGATTGAGGAGGTGGTCGTGTGGAACCGCTCCTCGCATGGCGTTGATTGCATGCTCGCTCACTTGGAGGAAGCCGGCTTCAAGGCGCGCTTTGAGCCGGATATCCAGAAGGCTGTCGAGCTGGGAGATGTCGTTAGCTGCGCCACTCTCTCCACAGAGCCAATTGTGAGGGCCGAATGGCTGAAGCCCGACTCCCACTTGGACCTGATCGGTAGCTTCGCACCCGACATGCAGGAGGCTGATCCGGCCTGCTTCGCGAACGCCAAGGTGTTCGTGGACACGATGGAGGCACCGACCAAGGCTGGTGACCTGCTGCGCGCGTTCAAGGCTGGCACGCTGACCAAGGAGGCGATCGTCGGCACGATGGAGGAGCTGTGCCGCGGCGAGAAGAAGGGCCGCCAGCCCGGCGATGGCCGCACGGTGTTCAAGGCTGTGGGCACCGCTCTGGAGGACCTCGCCGCCGCTGTTGTGGCCTACGAGACCGACATTGCCATGCGCGCCAAGTAGACTCTCCGCGCCACGTCAAGCAGAACACGAAAAGAACAGCGGTACTCGCTTCGTTCGTGCTCTTCTGACGTGACTGACGCTACACCACACACACACACAGACACACACACAAACGTGTCGTGTAGCTTTTTTTTTCTGACACTGTTCTCTTCTTTGTTTTTTTCCCAGGGTCAGATTTCAAATAACCAATGATAGCGCCCAGCGTTTCAACTACTTCGTCGATTCCACTACTAATTCGTTCGCTGTAATCAGTATTGATTGTTCTTCCTTTTTTTTTTTTTGCACACTTTTATTTCCCTCTTTTCTCTCCTTCTCAGTCTATCGCGAATCCACACTCTCAAGCGTCGCACTTGTTCGTGGCTGCGTGTTTCTTCTCTTCACGTTGCAGCTTTGTTGGTAAGCACGTTGTCTGTCTCATTGCAAGTACGCGATTGAAGTTCCGCGACATTGAATATACGACCCAGGATGGTTTGGCGTGAACGGCTCTTGCAGTGTTCATGTTTCCTTATGGTGGCAGCACACGTTGACGTGGCAACCAGATTCCTGTTTCCGTGCAAGCTGCCCCGCCTCAGCAGCCGTACTCGGCATCGTCTCTTTTGTGTGACGCAACCGTCTTCATGCTCTGCTTTCGCACCCCATCACGCTCCCTGTACCACACACCCACAACATCTCCCTCATCTCACGTCACGGCTCACATGGCTCCATTTCTGCCGCACAACGGACCGGTTTGTCTCCTGCAAATCACACACAGCAACATCCCCAACATACTTACGCAACACACTTCTCCACAGACCCCCATATAAACAAGTCCCCCCCCTCCCTATCCCCGCAGCACAAAGCAAAAAGCAAAATGTCCAAGGGAATCATTGATATCGACGCGAACGAGACGATCGCTGAGCTGCCGATGAAGCAGCTGGTTGCGACGCTCAAGGCCGCGTTCATTGAAGGCGCTGAGGTCCCTCTTCGCACCAAGTACGAGTTCAACAGCGGCTCGACTCTCCTGATGCCGAGCTGGAACAAGAAGTACTACGCGCTCAAGATTGTCAACGTGTTTCCCGAGAACTCAAAGAAGCAGATGCCTGGCCTGCATTCCACCGTGCAGCTGTTTGACGCGACCACCGGCAAGCCTCTGGCTAATCTCCACGGCGACACCATCACGTCTCGCCGCACGGCCGCCGCCGCTGCCCTCGGTGCGTCCTTCCTCGCCCGCCCGGACAGCAAGCGCCTCACCATGGTCGGCTGTGGCCGCGTGGCTTCACTCGTGCCTGAGGCGATGGCTGCTGTGCTGCCGATTGAGGAGGTGGTCATCTGGAATATTGTGCCGCAGGGCGTTGATCGCATGATCGCGCAGCTCAAGAAGGCTGGCATCAAGGCGCGCTACGAGCCGAACCTCCAGAAGGCCGTCGAGGGCGCCGATGTGGTCAGTTCCGCCACCCTGTCCACCGCCCCCATGATCAAGGCCGAATGGCTGAAGCCCGATTGCCACTTGGACCTGATCGGTAGCTTCACACCCGACATGCAGGAGGCTGATCCGGCCTGCTTCGCGAACGCCAAGGTGTTCGTGGACACGATGGAGGCACCGACCAAGGCTGGTGACCTGCTGCGCGCGTTCAAGGCTGGCACGCTGACCAAGGAGGCGATCGTCGGCACGATGGAGGAGCTGTGCCGCGGCGAGAAGAAGGGCCGCCAGCCCGGCGATGGCCGCACGGTGTTCAAGGCTGTGGGCACCGCGCTGGAGGACCTCTCCGCCGCCGTGCTGGCCTACGAGGGCCACATCCGCAACCACCCCTCGTCTCTGTGAGGTTTCGTTGTCTCTCAATTTGCCGCACTCTGCATGCCACACCAATCTGATTGAGTGGCTGTCGCAGCTGCGCGGTGACACCAGCTTCCCAAACCTCCTTTTTTTTTTCTCATTGTCTGTTAGGAAAGAAACCTTAAACACTTGACACTGACAGACCCCCCCTAAAAACACACAAAAAACAAAATTCAAATTTACACAAACGGCAACCAATAATTCGTCCACGATTTGGTTACGCTTCGTTCCACCTCAAGCGTTGATTCCCTTGGAAGAAACCGAAACTCACAATTCAGCTCTCCAAGATCGATCAAGCTCGAGGAACACCGTTGATAGCGCTTTCTTTTTCTCTTCCACCATTTTTCTTTTCTTTTGTGCCTTTCTAACTTTTTTGATTTCTCCGTATCTTGTTTCTCTTTGTGTTTTGATTTCCTTTTTATGCGAGGCAAAAAGAAAGAAAACTATTTCTCTATTTTTCTTCTTGGCTTCGGCCTGTAACGCGCTCCCGTTTTCTCCCCTCTTTTCGTTCGACACCCCCAAGAAGGCGGAGACTAACATTTTTTCTTTCCTGTTTTTCCCCCTCCTCTGTTCGGCTCTGCAGAGGCATGCGTGTCGACGGTAGCAACACTCGCGCCCTTCCGCCGTACGATGACTCACGTACGTCACGCACATGAGAAGGGACACCACGCTGGTGCTCCTACCTGTACACCATGGGTATCGTGGAGCGCGGCTTCACTGTGGAGTAGCAAGTGCTAACTTCCAAAGACAACAAACACGAATCTCAATCCTTCTACCTTTGCGCTCCCACACGGATACACGTGTCGAAGACAGCCCACAACTAGCGAGAGCACACCACGCGCAGCGGCGATCAGCACGTCCACCGCGCGTAGAGTTTCGCCTTCTATCCCTGTGCGGACCGTGATATTTCACAGTCATCACTACCACTATTCGCTACCCAGACGACAGGTTCAGCTCCCATGTTTCACGTATCACTCGCACGGCGAGTCGACGTCGTGATGGTAAATCCACAAAACACTTTCACGCTCGGCAAATCTTCCTTTTCCTCCCAGACTTAGACTTTTTGCTTTACCTTCTTTTCCAACTGTCACACCCATTTGAACATCAACAACAACAACACACATACAGCAAGCTGCTAGGAAGTGGGTTGGGATAACAATGCGGCTGCGCGTGTTCGAGATTTCCCAAGGCCCCAAATCGGCTGTTGCTGTCGATGTGGAAGCCACCGCGCCGCTGGCGGCGGCCTACGAGACGATGAAAAGCTCCCTCGCCCTAGCGGACGGCCTTGGCAGCGTTACGCTGCACGCGTTGCGTGACCGCCACGTGGAGCGCGCACCCCTGCGGACTGACTTCACGCTGGGTGAGCTTGGGCTCACAGACAACAGTATCATCGTCGTGCGGCGCCACCGGGACAAGGACGTCTCTTCACCACGGATGTCAGCCACCAAGACAGTGCAGCCCGAGGCACTCGAGGCGTTCTTGACGCCTCACCGTACTCCTGCCACGCGCAGCAACACACGCGCCACGCCGGGCACGAAAACGCCGGTCGTTGCTGAAGCGTCTGCGAGGCCTCCGACGCCGCCACCGCGGCCCATCACCACCTCTTCCCCTTTGATACCAGTTGCTCCACCGGCCTCACGACCGCAGGATACGGAGGAGCACGCACGACGAATAGCCGAGGACCTGCAGTCTGCGCACGCCGCGCTCCGGCAATCGTCAGCCCAACAGGCTGACCTGGCGCGCGAGGTGTCACAAATGAGAAAGGAGCAGCAATGCGCGAAGGAGCAACTAAACACGCTGGCCCGCGCAACGTTAGCGCGCCAAAGCGAGGAACTCGCGCGTCTGCATCAACGATACGAAGAGTCATCCGCGTGGCTGCTCAAGTCTCCGCTGTCAGTAACGGCTTCCACGGCACCGCAGTGCAGCACGATGACGCGGCAAGACCAAATACGCCGGCTTCACCACGAAATTCTTTCCCATGCGCTGCGAGTGTTTGCGAACACGTGCACCACCGCCACCGCGCTACACGAGGCGTTCAGCAGTGCCGATGAGTCACTCGCGAACGTGTACGACGCCTTGTACATGACGTACCCGCTGCCATCGTTCGTGGCCGATGCGCAATTCACCCACTTTCTGCGCAGCCAGGTGCCGTTCCTTGTGAAGGCGGCGCCACTCATCCAATTCCTCTACCAGGGCCATTTGGCCGAGTTCGCGGACCACTCGTTCTGCACTCTCCTTGGCACCGTTGCGCGGCCTGATGCGTGGCTACACTGCGTGGACACAGGCGCGTGGCACTCGTGCCTCTGCGGGCTGTCGCAGACAGCGCCACCAACGTGGCTGCTCGGCGAGAGCCATCACCAGATTCCCACCATTCAGCTCGCGACGTGTGCGCTGCCTTTTCGCTGTGACCGTCTTGGGCTCGCTAATGAGCAGTCGCCAGTGCAACTGCCGAGTCGCACGTCCTGCAGTACGGCACTTGCCATTCTCTTTGCTGCCGGCTCTGCTGCCTCCCTGGGCGTGACGGCGCGCTCCTCTGCTGAGCTGAAGGCGTCTCTCGTGACTCACGTGCGTGAAAACCTCTCCTACCTTCATGCTTTGCGTGGATGCGATGAATGTGGTCTCTGAAACGATTACTGTACGGATACTATCGTTGTCCTGTATATTTCTTTCTCTTTTACTTGCAATGCAGTGACGCATGTTCAGTGCAAACTAGAAAACAAACACACGCGTGTGAAAGCCAGTGGTTCGTTACATTATTTGCGAATCACTGAGTATAACATGCAGAAAGAGAGAGAGAGAGCAAGGGAATGAAATGACGAAATGAATGAGCCCGCCACCCATTCTCACCTGTACATCATTTCAGCTTGTTCCTTCTTTGCCTGTCCGCGTGCACTGTTTTTCACGCGCATCCGCCTCCTACTCATCTTCTTTCACTTTCTCTTCCGCCATGGTTACTTTCCCTTTCCTTTTAATTGCTAACAGAACTCACCAATTGCCACTTGTGGCCCTGTCTCTCGTTTCTCTTTTTTTTCTTTTCACGGTTGATCATGTGGGCGTTGGATGGCTCTGCGATTGCGAACCGCAAAGCAGTCGAGATGCTTAACGAGTGGAAGTCACGCCACTGGCTTCACAGCGATCTTTGGCTTCCTCTAAGGCAAGCGGCGTTCTTTGGTGTGCATGCGCTGGCCGAGGGCAAGAGGCAGCACCTCATGCTCCCTGCCAAGTTGCTGTCGCACAAGCGTCCTCGCGCCGTTCCCTTCTCCCAGCTTGATGTCTCACTGCAGACGACACTCATCCGCTCCTACCCCCCGCCGTTCGCTTTGCGTGGACTTCCCATGCTGATTGAACGCAGCACCGATGCCGAGGTTGGGTTTCTGTGGCGCCAGGCCGAGGCCGGCGAATTCTTGGATGCCACCCTGTTCCCGTCCCAACAGCATCAGGCAGCCTCAGAGGCCCGTCTGCTAGCGGCGCCGAGCCTCGTCGACGAGGCCGTCGCATGGCCCGCCGTCTCTGTCCCTGTGCTCAACATCCAGGAAACAACCAACCCATTCGCACTGGACGCGACGCTGGCGCACATGCACATGATCTCCCGCGCACCACTACCGCTGTGTTACGCGAGTGGCCTGACAACTGTCGCCGCCCAGTTCCGATACCCGTCCTTGATGTGGCTGGAGTCCGGCGCGCTCGAGGCTCACGGTCTGCGCGTGACGTGCGATCACCGTGACCAGGGCCCGCATTCGGTGCCGGTCGTGGACACCGTGCCTCTGTACCACATCAGTCAACTCTCACAGTCGGAGCAGGAGAGGTGGCTAGCACGGGTGCCTCGATTCGTGCTCCTCAACTCGCTGACCACCGCGTTTGTTCTGTTCCGCGATCGCTGGCACACCACGCAGCGCTTCGGACTCGCGGCGTCACTGACGTTGGACGACGTTTACGCCACCAATCCCTCTCTCCCTCGTGGCTCGCCGCAGCCTCTCCTGTGGGTTTCTCCATGGCAGGCGAGCGAGCCCCAAGAGGAGGGCTTCTTTGTTGATGGCTTCACTGGATCTCCGCTGCGCCGACAACGCCACTACACGGCCTCTTTTTTCAACGCCGCGCAGCTTGGTCGGACGACATGAGCACCACTGCATATGTCATCTTTCTCCCTCTTTCTCAACACCAGCACTACTACTTTTTGTTGTGCTCTTGTCTCTAACTGCTTTCCCTGCTTCAGACATTCATGTTTTTTTTTCTCCTTAAGATTTCGCAGCTTTCATCTTGATTTATTGTGCCCCGACAGACTCACGGTCCAGCAGATGTCCTAAGAACTCAGAAAGACAGAGTGGCAGTTCTTCTCGTCCTCTCCCACTCAGCCGACACCAATCTTTGGTAGCGTACTCGCTCTCCGTTTCCTTGCTCCCCGTGTTCTCCTCCAAATACCCCCTCACTTTCTTTTATTCTCCACCCCTGTTCTCGTCTCTCTCCCTCTCTCTGCTGCTTCTGTTCTTTCTCGCAACTCACGTGCCATGGTGCCCACCTAGTTCGGACCCACGAGTCCACACCTTCTCGATTGTCTGCTTCGTGTAGATTTTTCACTTTTCTTTTCTGCGCCTTGCCGCCTCCTTCTCACCCTCTCGTGAGTCAATCTTCCTTTGTGTGCATGAGACAGAGAGAGAACGCGCGCACGTCGTGTACTGCGTGGACGTCTCTCGTTTCCTTTTCCCCTCCCCCCCCATACCGCGTCATCGAATGCGTCCAGTGGTCTCTCTCTATTGCCTGGACAATGACGACGACTATTTGGGCAGCTGTGAGGCTGAGCAATCGGGTCTCACGTGGTTAGGCTTCGAAAGCGTGACGGCTGGCACGCTCTTCCTGAGTGCCAAGCGACTTCTCTTCCAACCGCATCGTGGGTCATCACCGTCGCCGTCTATCCTCACTTTTCAACTCACTGACATTAGCGACATGGTGGTGGCCACGCAGCCCACACCGTGGAGCATCGCCTTCCAATCGACCTGTCACACCGAGGCCATCACGCGCCTGGACAGCACCTTGATTGGCCCGTGGAACCCCGTTCAGCGCACGAGCAGCTGGCGCTTTCGCTTCTCATCTGCCTCGGAGGACTGGCGTCTCTCTCTGGAGACCCTCGCCACTGGTGGCGGTGTGGAGCGGCGCCTTCAACTGCAGGAGCGAAAGCTGCAGTCACTCCACGCTGACTGCACGAGCTTCCCCGTCAGACGCGTTTTACCCCTTCGCGAACAGCGTGGCCTTCTCGTCATTTGTCCTGACCAGATCCGCTTTGAACCGCTCTTCCCTCTCGGCACCCACCAGGCGTGCGTGGTGCCGTGCTCCGCGGTGCGCTTCATGTTCCCTCGCTGGGTCCTGTTCGAGGACACCGGCTTGGAATTCCATCACGTGCCCGAAGATGCGCTGAACACACCACGAGAACTCGCTTGCAGCAGTCCTCTCCTCTCTGTGGTGTTCTTCACACCCGCAGAGAAGCGTGAGGCCATACGCGCGCTGCAGCGTGTGTGTGGCACGCAGCTGCTCACGATACCCATTGCAGCAGTCACCCGCTCCTGGCAGCTCCGGGAGCTCTCCAACTACGAGTATCTTCTCTCACTGAACCTTCTCGCTTCGCGCAGTCGGCTTGATCTTCACCAGTATCCGGTCTTCCCATGGGTACTGCAGGACTACTCCGCCACCGTGGACATTCAGCACCCGTCTGCGTACCGCGACTTGTCGAAGCCGATTGGGGCGCTGCAGCCGTCCCGCTTGGAGCAGCTCCGCGCCCGTGCAGAGGTGCTCGTTGACATGGGCCAGCCCTTCTGTCTCTACACGTCGCACTACTCCTCTGCGTGGGCCGTCTCGTACTATCTTGTTCGGCCGCATCCCGAGTACCAGTTCTGCCTGCAAAGTGGGCGTCTCGACAACGCTGACCGCCTGTTTGAGTCCGTCGCCGCGACGTGGGCCAACGTCAACCGCGGCTCCTCTGATTTCAAAGAGCTCACGCCCGAATTCTTCAGCAGCGAGTTCCTGTCACTCGCAGCACCGTTGACGCCATCGACGCACCTTTCACTTGGCGTCAAACAAGACGGGTCCGATGTCGCGCCGGCACTGCGCTTGCCGGAGTCAGCCGCCACTGCCGCGAGCTTTCTGCAACTGCACTGCGCCGCACTCGAGAGCGAGTACGTGTCGTCCACCATTCACCTTTGGATTGACCTCATCTTCGGGGTCAAGCAGGACGGCGAGGACGCTCTGCTGGCCGCCAACGTCTTTCATCCGTACTGCTATCCACAGCCCATTGATGGCAGCAGTGTTGGTGGTGGCAGTGCTGGGATGTCCGGCAGAACAGGCGGTGCTGGCGGCGCCGCGCCCGTCACTGGTGGCAGCAACGCCGCGAACACCCGTGCGTATGCCCGCGAGTTTGGCAATGTGCCGATGAAGCTCTTCACGTCGCTGCACCCGGGCCGCAACAGCTACACGAGCGAAACGCGCCAGACAAGCTACGCACGGAGCGTGACCCAAAGTCTCCATGCCGCAGCCCCTTCCCTTTCGGTGTACCAGGACGCAGACGAGCCGTCACCCATCGGATCGTCACATGCTCTTGTGCCGCCGCTGCCCACTGTCCTCGTGGACGACGACTCAGCCGACAGTGATGACAGTGCTGCTGGACTGATGGCGGGAGAAGTGTCCTTGACCAGCGTACCTGTTGTGTGCACACTGACAGAGACGTCCAGACTCACCGTCGGCTGTGACTCTCCACACGCCCTGCTTCTCTCAGTGTTCACCAAGGATGATGACAGTGGCAGCTCTGAGCAGCGTGCGACGCTCACCGTGTTGGAGAGCGAGTGCCAGAGTGTGTTCCTTTACGATTGCTTCTCAGGCGATCGACTGCGGTGCTTTTCCGATTTTGAGACGCCAGTTGAGCGCATCGCTGGCTATCACGAGCTTGTCTTCATCTTCACGCAGGGCGGTGCGGTGTACGTGGTGGACGCGCGCATCTGCACGATCGTCGGGCACGTCATGGCTGTCTGCGGAGGCTCACCCATTCGCGACGCCAGTTTCACCCTCACACACGTCGCCTTGGTCGATGCCGAGTCGTGCGTCTCGGTCTGGTGCGTGCACGATGGCGGCAGCGTCGAGGCGTCACTGAGTGCCAAGCCCGCGCTTCACGTCGAGGCACCAGCGGCCGTCACATCCCTGAGCCTCCGCGAGGAACGCCCCAACAGTTCGAATAGCGGTGAGGTCCGTCTGGCCTTGTGTACCGCGACATCGGAGCTCGTGCAGTGCAGCGGACCAGGCGGAGAGGTGTACTCGTCACATCAGATCCCAATGCCTGGCAGCGTAGCGGCCATGGTCTTTTCCTCCGAAGGCCGCATCATTTTATGTCTGCCGACCGCCATTCTGACAATGGACCC
This sequence comes from Wallacemonas sp. MBr04, assembly GCA_030849635.1. Classification (NCBI taxonomy): domain Eukaryota; phylum Euglenozoa; class Kinetoplastea; order Trypanosomatida; family Trypanosomatidae; genus Wallacemonas; species Wallacemonas sp. MBr04. The sequence goes on along the minus strand of JASANR010001449.1, from coordinate 5,942 downwards.
CGAGGATGGGGCGGTGCTGCATCAAATTCTGTTCCCCCCTAGTGTGATGCACGGTGGTGCAACATCCGTCCCACTCTTGTACGATGGCGCTGACTTCATCCTTGTGCTCGACGGCGACACGGACGACAAGAAGAGCGTGGACGGCGGGCGCCCCTGCCGCACCGTGCTTGTGCGGGACGGATTCATTTCCGGTGCGGTCGACGTCCCACAGCAGGCACTCTCACCTGTCGCTCTCAATGTCACAAGCGCGGAGTACTTTGTTCTCTGCCAGAACTCGCGCAGCGGAGAGGTCGTCCTTTACGCCGTGGACTCCGTGTAGTCGCTCTCACTCATTTGTTCTTTCTGTTTTGTGTTTTGGTTTCTCCTTACAACTTGGTGTACTTTTTTTTTTTCACCTTCACTTACCAAAATACTTGTCACTTTTCACCATTTCTGACAAAAAGAGAGAGGCAGGATTAGGCGAAACTACCACAGTAGCTTTTGCGCTTTGCCCCCCTCTCTCTCTCCTGCCAATAGATATGATTGCATGAAACACAACCTCAGCGCTAACGTCATCAAGTGCTCACTCTGTTCCCTCAACTTTATTCTGACCTTTCTCGATATTTCCTCATTTTCTCTTTCCTTTCCCCCTCTTTTTTTTTCGTGGTAATGTCAGTGCCTCACAACCCGTATTCTTTCTGTTTTTTTTTCTCTCTTTCTCTCTCTTCATCCCCAATCTCTGTTTTCACTCGTTGAGATCCTCATCGACAGCAAAAAGAACCCGAGAAGCAACCCAGACCCCGTCTGCAAATGCCCGGAGCTAAGTCCATCTACATCGCAGGCCCCGCTGTGTTCTTTGAGGATCGTGGCGCGGCGTACTACAGCCACGTGCGCACACTGCTGGCGAGCAAAGGCGTGAAACCTCTCATCCCAATTGACAATGTCGTGACCGGTGCGCTAAACATCCGCCAGAAGAACATCGACATGATCGAGCAGTGTGATGCGATCATCGCTGACCTGTCGCCATTCCGCTCCCACGAGCCGGATGTTGGCACCGCCTTCGAGGTCGGCTACGCTGCCGCGAAGGGCAAGATTCTTCTCACCTTCACCGCTGACTCGCGCAACATGGTTGAGAAGTATGGTGGCGAGAAGGATGCGTCTGGCATGAGCGTCGAGAACTTTGGTCTTCCGTTCAACCTGATGCTCGCCGACACCACGCCTGTGTTTGGCTCCTTCGACGCGGCATTTGAGCATTTCTGTGCACACCACCTCTAGTGACACTTGGTGTCGTGCGATGGGGGAAGCAACACACATTCATGGGGAGTCGTCAACGATGAGCAGTGTGTCGCGCAAACGCGAGAACCTAGTAGTGATGTTTCCTGTGGCCTCTGCTCTCCCCTCTTTGTTAAGAACACATGTGCGCACTCACACACCCAAATAAACAATCGCGGCGCATGCACGATCCCATATTCGTCCGCCCCTTTCCCTCAACTTCAATGCTTTGTGCCCCTAAACAATTCCTCTCTCACTTTCTTTTTTTCTCTCGTGTCTTTGCCTACTACTCTGGCGACGAGTTTGGCACCCAAGTGACGCTGCCTTTGCTCTCATTCAATGCAATGGGGGGGGGGGAGGGGGAAGAGCAATCAACTTTGAAGCTGTTTGCACGGCACTATGTCACGTCTCACTCGGTCTCCCTGTCTCTCTCTCTATGCTCTTACTCCATTCCATTTCCCTCTCTCTGTTTCTGTTTTTGTCTCTCTCCTGCTGGCCAAGCTCTGTCTTGGATCGGTTTTAGCCACCGTCACCACCCTTCGCGGATCAACGCCCGCACACACACAGACATACAGACACACCGCAGAACACAGCGAAACCCAGAAGCCGATACACAGGCTGATCATAAACACCGTTTGCCCCAACCCCAATGACGTCGGCCTTGCAAGGGGACATTTACGCGGAGGGTCGCGCGAGCTTTGTTCAGCCACTCGCGCCGTATCTTTTGGAGAGAGCCGGGGCTGCGCCGACCACCATCAGCCTCAGCGAGCGACGCCGTTTCTTGGCACTCTGCATCGGCGTCTACGCCTGCATTGGCGCGTCAACGAGCTACTTGTACAACCTCTTCTCTGGCGCACTGCAGAAAAAGTACGAATACACTCAGAGTGACATGGCGTCCATCACCACGTACAGCACAATCATCGGGCTGGTTGTTTTCCCGCTCGCCAACGCGTATGACTTCTACGGACCGAAGCCGCTCTTCTTTGTCAGCATGACGGCACTGCCGATTGGCGCCGTTCTGTTCGCGTTTGCCTTTGCCAATGTCATTGGCGGCTCAGTGCTCCGGTTCACCATCTTCAACGCGCTCTTGAGCATCGGCAGCAGCATGTTCGACATTGGTGCGCTCATGACAGTCATGAGCCTCTTTCCGAGCAGCCGTGGGGCGGTCATTGCAGTGATGAAGACGTACGTTGGCCTTGGGTCGGCCATTTATGGCGCCGTGCAGATGGGTTTCTTCGATGGCGACCCGAGCGGTTTCTTCTACGCGATTGCCATCTTCTCTACGCTTGTCGGGCTACTGTCCTTCTTTTTCATTGACCTTCCACCGTACCAACTCACTGGCTGGCAGGAGGCCAACTTGCCTCCGAGCGTCAAGGCGGAGCGGCGCGCCACGAAACGCGTCTACCTCGAACAAGTCCCACCCAAAAGGCGGTTTGCGGTCGGCTTTGCGTTGGTCGTCTTGCTCGTTGTGTTTCTGCCCGTTCAGAGCGTGTACACTGCGACGCACGCGGTGTCCCACCACAGCAAGTTCATCATCGCTCTTGTGACGCTTGCCCTTGTGGGGAGCTACGTCGTCATTGCCCTTCCGAGTCGTTGGCTGGACGGCGACGGCGATGGTGCGGACGGAGAGGACGGAGCAGACGACGCGACGGCGCTCATCCATCCCATCTTTGACGACAGCATCGCCGTGACGGCAGAAAACGTCAGTCGCGTCAGTGCGCAGGTCGGCGCGCGCCTGGCTGCCGCGCAACGCGGGCAACGAAGCAGCTTCGTGAACGACTCGCTGTTTCGCCTCCCGCTCGTGGACGAGACGGCACACATTGCACCACAGTACCAAACAAGTTTTCAGCACAATCTGGGGACCGCACAGCTGTGGGCTCTGACGTACTCCATGTTCTGCATCATGGGCGTGCAGGGCGTGATGGTGACGAACGCGCGCTTCGTGTACGCCGCCTTCGCGGACGACTCGACCAGTGACGAGGTCGCCACACTGCTGACTGTCATTAACGGCACTGGCAGCGCGGTGGGCCGTATTCTGATGAGTCTTGTTGAGATGTGGACCCAGCAACGCGCGGCGGAGGAGCGCATCCCGCTCACGATTGCGATGTTCATCCCATCGTTCCTCGTGCTGGGCGGCTGCGTTTCGCTCCTCGTGGTTCCGCAGGAGCTGCTGCTCGTGCCTTTCATCTTCACCGCGCTGGGCAACGGATGCGGTGCCGCCGCGGGTGTGTTGGTGGCGCGCACAATGTACGCCAAGGACGTGGCGAACCACTACAACTTCCTCTCTGTCGGCAGCATCGCCGCGTCCGTTGTGCTCAACAAGGGACTCTACGGCACATGGTACTCGAAAAAGGCGGCCGAGCATGGCCGCAGTGATGCATTGTGTTTCGGGCGCGACTGCATGGTCGTCCCCTTCGCTATTCTCAGCATTCTTGCCGCCTCGGGTGTGATCAGCAACTTGTTTATCCATCTGCGCTATCGCGCGTTCTGCCAAGAGACTCTGAATGCGCAGCGTCGCCAGCCGCACGATGAGGCCGTGTAGGTAGCAGACACCTCACCGTCGGTCCACTTTCTGTTCGTGCTTTCAATTTGCTGTTTTCCTTTTTTCCTTTTCTCTCTCTCTCTCTCTCTCTTGCTAGTCGTATTGCTTTTTAGTTTTGGCAGAACCATCATTCCATTTAAATCACCACTACAGGTATTCCCCCCCTCACCCGCAGTTTCTTTGTGTGACTGCCGCGCGCAGGAAGAACGCCTGCTCCATCCCCCCTGCTCCATCTAAAGTGCCACTTTCGATTGTGCCCTCTCTTTTCACATCATTGGGTACTGCTGCTCTCCATATAGTCTCGCTCACCCTCACCCCCCCCTCTCCGTCCTCGCTTACATCACCATTCACTCTACTACAAGAGCTATCCATGTTCTCTCCTGCTCTCCTCACGAGCATCATCCCGTTTCTTCAGACATGGCCAGCCGCACTGTCTGCGGCACACCGGCTTGCGCGTCTTGTTCAGGTGACGTCGGTCCGTGGGCTGTGCCTCGGCCGTTGCCTGACGATACACCTTGAGTGCACCGAGTGCGGCTGGCTGAGGCACCTCACGCTGACGCAGCTCACCGCCCAGCGGCACCCCGCGCAGTGCTGCGTGGATGCCATGAGGTGGTGGATTGATGGCCAGGTGGTGCCGTTCATTGGTTCGGTCGGTCTGCGGGTGTCCGTCCAGGCCCGCGTCGTGTCGGATGTGGATGCCATCATTGCGTCACCGTGGCGTGTGCGCAGCCTGTCGCTGGCGGGCGCATCTCGTTGCGATGACATTCAGTCGCACCAGATGGAGCGGTTTCGTGAGCTCGTCGAACTGGATGTGTCTGGCACCGCCTTGACGCGTCTGTCCGCGTTTGCTAGTCTGCCAGCACTGGAGAGACTCACGTGCACAGACGTCGAAAGCCTGACGTCTTGCGGCGACGCCAGCGACAACAGCGATGCATTCGCTGCTCTTCGTGCGCTGAGCGTTGCAGGGTGCATCAATCTGACAGACATCGCACTCTTTTCGACGGCGAGGCGCATCGAGTCGCTGAATGTCACTGATTGCTCTGGTATCGGCGATCTCAGCACCATCGTCTCGGGAATGCATGGTCTACGCGAACTGCACGCAGCCAACACGGACATCACCAACCTGATGTGCCTCGAGGCGTGCTCGCAGCTCGAAGAGGTGAATGTCGCCTACTGCCGCGGTCTCACGGATGTGGCCCCACTGGCCAAGGCGACGCACCTCAAGGCACTGGATGTGTTTCAAACTGGCATCACAAGCCTCGCGCCGCTGGCGGGTGCCGTGGCAAGTCTGGAAACGCTGCAGGTGAGTTACTGCCGCGCATTGTCCAGCTTTCACGGACTTGAACAGGCGGGTGCGCTGCGGTGCCTCTCTGCTACGAGCACAGCCGTCGCCGATCTGGCTGCTCTACAGGGATGCCGATGTCTGGAGCAGCTGGACCTGCACGGATGCAGAGAACTCACATCACTCAGTGGCATTGAATCGTGCACCGCCTTGCGCAGCCTCGATTGCGACGGCTGCCACAAACTGACAACTCTGAATACGCTGCGCGACTGCACGCATCTGAGGCACGTGCGGGTGTCGAACTGCCAGTTGCTCGACAGTCTTGCCGGCCTTGACGAGGCGGCGTCTCTGGTGGCGTTGTACGCCTCGCACACGGCTGTCTCAGAGGTGCGGTGCTTGGATCGCTGCGTTGCTCTGGAAGTTGTGCACCTCGCTTACTGTGGCAATCTCGTGAGTCTGTGTGGGCTGGAAAACGCGACGCAGCTGCGCGAGGTGACAGTCGCAGGGACTCTCATTACTGACGTGAATCCACTTTCTCAGTGCCACACACTTGATGAGGTGTATTTGCACGAGTGCGCGTGTCTGCGCGAGGTGAGCGGACTGAACACAAGTGCGCCACTGCGCGAGCTCACTCTGCCAGAGCACCTGAGTCACTTAGCCACGCCACTGCGCGCTCCTACGTGACAACACGTGCCGCCCCCCTCTTTCGTGCCATCTGCGCGACACACTCTCATTTTTCTCTCTCCACACACACATTATACATACACTTGTTTTTCTATTTTGTCTCGTTTTACCCACACCAAACACGTCGTAACATATTGTCGCAGCCCCCCTCCCCCCTCTGCTCGTTTGTACCGTATCTTGTTC
>JASANR010001448.1:0-55266 GCA_030849635.1 Wallacemonas sp. MBr04 | reverse complement strand
ACGTGGCGCGCCATAAGAGTAGCGGCAACTTTCGTGCGTGCAGATTGAAAAGAACTAGTGGGGGAAGGCAGATCACGTCATCTCAAAACGAACTGGATTGGGGGATACACCACCTCGTCGCCTCCCTAAGTTCGGCGCTGTCTCGCCATTTTTGTTCTTTATGTGAATTTTGTTTCGTGCAGCGTTCAAACTAGAAAAAAAACAAGACATATTCGGACTAGTGAGGCGGCCTGGATTCACCTGCACACCCATTGAGTTTACTCTCCTCATAAGATACACTTGCGTGACGATGGAGAAAACAACGAGGTCGGCAAACAGAAATGAGCACGCACACAGACCATCCGACTCGAAAGGGGGTAAAACAAAGAAGGTAATGAGCGCCGGAGTCACCGAGGTGGGAAACGAAAAATGGGGAAGCACACGTGGTAAAAATGAGAGAAAGAAAGGTTGAACATTCACCATGGCACAGGTACGAGAAAGCGTCGTGAAAGAGTGGTGCGCGCTAAAAGGACACGCACCAACCGCTGTTGGTGATCTTTTCTGCCGGGGTCCCACTCAAGGATACTGTTTTGAGGTTGGGACAGCGCTTCAGGTGCTTGATGTTGCACACGCCGCTGTTGTCTGCGTGGATCTCCACGAGGGAAGGCGCCCCCGCCAAGGGAGAGAGATCTTGAAGTGAGGCGCAGTTCTCGAAGTTCACATACTTGAGCTGTTGGCACGTAGCGAGGCCAGTGAGTGTCGCGACGCCACTTCCTTCGGCGTTGATTCTTTCGAGGGCCAGTGCGCCAGCCAGACCAGAGAGATCGTGAAGCGAGGTGCACTTGGTAAAGACCACCTTCTTGAGCTTGGGGCAGGTTCCCAGTCCGGTAATTGTCGCCACGCCGCTCTCGTTAGCCCAGACCTCTTCAAGGCGTGGGGCGCCGGCCAGCGGAGAGGTGCCAGTGAGTAATTGACAGTTCATACAAGTCACTTTCTTCAGACTGCGGCACATCACGAGTGGAACGAGTGTGGTAACGTCAGTGTAACTGACATCAACCTCCTCAAGAAGGCGCAGGCCAGACAACGGAGACAAGTCGGTTATCGATGTGCAAGCCCTGAGCTCAACCTTCTTGAGTTTGGGGCAGGTTCCCAGGCCTGCGATCGTTGTCACGCCGCTCCCCCAGGGCGAGATCTCTTCAAGGGACGGTGCGCCGGCCAGACCCGTGAGGTCGCGCAGCGAGGCGCACCTCGAGAAGAACACCTTCGTGAGGTTGACACACGCCGCGAGTCCGGTGATTGTGCTCACATCGGTGCGAATCGCTGCGACCACCTCGAGGGACACTAGACAAGAAAGCGGGCTCAGGTTTACGACGCTTGTATTCGAAACATTCAACGTTCTCAGCCGCGCGCACTTCGCCAATGCGGAGACGTCACACACGCCGGTGCTGCTAACGTTGACTGTATGCAAATAGTGCAGTCCACTCAGGGGGCTCAAATCACTCAAAGTCGTGCAGCCAACGATGCTGAACCCTTGTAGCTGCGTGCACGCCGCGAGAGCAGTGATGTCCCTGAGATTGGCACAGTTCTCCACAATTACCTCGGTCGCGTCCTGGTGTGACGACATTTCAGCCAGACTCGTGCGACCGGGTTCACTTTTGAACGAATGTTGCCTCTCGTTTGGCGTTGACAGACTGAGGGAGTGGGGGTGGCGAAAGAAGTTAGGGTAGTATTCACTGCGGCGTCAACGGAAAACGAGACAGAGCAAGGGAGACGGGAGAGAGGTGATGAAGGTGAAAAAAAAAAGAGGATACACACAACAGCGGGGGAGAGAGCACGTGACCTCTGTGACCCTTTTTTTAAAGAGTGATGTAGTTGCCATCACTCACAGTTGTTTTGTTGTTGTTATTTTTGACAGAACATGACGGGGGAGGGAGAGAGACAGCGTTAAAGAAGAATGGAAAACAAAAATAGAACTCATGTCAACGAGTTTGGTTTTTCCGTAGAAACAACGGCAATTTGAAAAGAAAAAAAAGATGGCGTGCACAGGGGGGTACCTGTTTCCGGTTTGCACACATTCACTGACAGTGATGTGTTCCAATAGATGCTGCATCAAAAAAGAAAAAAAGGACAGTCAAAAACAATTGAAAGCAAACACAAACGTCAAGAGGCTTTACTGAACTTGATGTTGTTGTCGTTGTGTGCTTTTTTGATGGCGTGGTGGCGTTCTGCAAATTTGGAAAAGACTAGTGGAAAGGAGCGAAAAGGCAATCTGTTATTGCACGTTCTCCGTCTTCCACTCTCACTGTCGTGAGACGTCTAACCATGAAACGAGACAAAAACAAAAGAAAGAGGAAGAACAGTACACACACACAGAGAGTGAGAGATCTGGTGTTGTTGTTCTGGTTGGGTTGTTAGAGGTACAGCGACAGGATGAGGACACTGACGCTCGCTAGCATGGGCACTGCTCCCAGCGCCAACGTGCGCCGCGTGGTCCGGCTGGTGATCGGTGCGACTGTGGAAGGATGCTGGGCGAAGATGCACACCTCGTACATCTGGGGGCAGCTGACCTTGCGCGTGTTGCCCGACGTGGGGAATGTCACGTCCAGCGTCTTGCCCGGCTCGCAATCCATCCAGTCGTTGCCGGCGAACCTGACTTGGTATGACGATGGCAGGCATTTGATATCTGCGCACACGCCGTACGTCGTCGGCGTCGTGCTGTGTTGCGAGCCCGGTGACGCATCCAGGCACCGCGAGTTCGGGCCTTGAACAGAGTCAAAGTCGCTGCTGTAGATTGTGGCGTCGGTGCAGAGCGTACCCAAGGTGCCGTTGCTGCTGGAGTAGACGGGGCAGTAGTCGATGCTTGCATCGCTGGACCAACGCCCGTAGCCTTGTGCCCAGTCAGGGAGGTGTGCGGACGGGGAGGCGTCTGTGCATGGGCCGAGTTCAAACCGATCCTTGTTGCAGCGCACGCCGACCTCGGCAGTGCAGAACGTCGATGGCTCGATAGAGACACGGTGGGACAGGCACGCGTCGGTGAGGAATGGACAGCCCACGTTGTAGCCCCAGGCCGAGACCTCAGCCATCCCGGCGATGGCCTTGTAATGGCCAGTGGCCTCGAGCGCAGCCAGGGTGACGGCGCTGATGACGGCAAGGTTTCCCATTGTGGCGGTCATGATGTCATTCTTCAGGTACCGCGCTGGCCAGTGGCTCGCGTCGTCCGTCAAGGGAAGAGACTGCCTGTTGGGGCATCGGAAATGATCCATCACGGCGGTCTGCAACACTGTTCCGCCGATTAGGTTGGCGTTGTAAGGGCTCCCCGAGACGTTCTGGTTCACAAGGAGCGCCTTGTTGGCAAAGTTGGCGCGCGCAAAGCCAAGACCGTGAATCATCTCGTGCGCCAGCATGCGTGTCCCACGCTCAACGTCGGCTGTGTCGCTCCCCGATATGGCTTTCGGGTTGAAGTTGACCACGGCGACGACAGCACGGCCCTCATCGTTGTCCGTACAGGTGAGCGCCCACGCGTCAGTGCCGCTTTCGGTCGGTTTCGCCGTCACGTAAAAGACAATGTCATACTTCGAGACGCCGTCTGTGTGGTGTGTGTCGGGGATTGTGACCTGGCCGCAGTACTTGTCTGGCAGGTAGTACGGCACTTTAATCGGGTCGGCGAGACGCTTCACTTGGAGGCGCTCCTCGAGCAGCTCAACCGCAGCCGGTGTAATGCTGTTGATGAGCGTGTCGCGCTTCGCGTCCGTGAGGACGGCGTCTGCGGTGCAATTCCGGGTCATGGTGCCGTACTCCACAACATTAGCCGTGGCGTTGGCACAGTACAAGCTGTCGTTGTACAAACTCTCGAAAAAGACACCAATACGTATTGGCTCGAACGTGGGAGCTGTGGAAGCGAGACGCGCTACGGTCGACATTGCGTTCGCGTCGCCACTGCCTGTTGTCGGCGTGAGGGAAGAGGCGGCCGTGTTGCGCATGATCGCGTCAACGCCACACCACGTCATGTCCGTTGCGGCCGACGCACGACCCGTCGCAGACAGTAACAAAAGTGTCACGAGGGCGAGATTAACGTAGGATGAAAAATAGCGCATTGTGCTGTGCGAGAGAGAGAGAGAAAGAGGGGGGGAGGGAGGGGGGTTGCTGTGTGTTGGCAGTAAAAAGAGAACATGACAGAGGGAGAGGGAGAGAAAGCATGACTTGTACCCAGGAATACTCGCATCAAACGAGTACTACAGTTGCAACAACAAAAAGAACAAGAGCAGCGGATGCTACGACGCAAAGTGTGACATCCGCTCAGGTGCACTGTTTGTGGGCACGGTTCTCTACTTCTCTCTCTCTTTCTGTTTGACTTGCTATGTGTGTGGTTGTGGTTTCCTCACGCTGCCTTCCTTCTGTCTCGCCACGAAGACCCGCGTGTCTGCCTCTCCGCGAAACCGTTTGCTGTATCTTTTTTTCTTTTCTTTTTTTTTTGGTATGAAATGAGTTGGAACATTCACAACAGTGAAAGTAAAGGAAAAAACAAGGGGGGCACACGCACAGTGCGCGTGGTCATTTTCTTTTCGTCTCGTGCAGAAGCTTACTTCTTGGCGAATTTGCGGATCTGGACCTTGAAGGCGACAGAGTCAGCAAACTTGCGGCCGGACTTGGTGATGCGCTGGCCAGCGGTGGTGCCGTGCTCGACAAGACCGAGCTTGTTGAGGGACTTGCAGCACCAGTGGAGGAGACCGGTGGAAGAGCGGACAAAGTGCTCGGGGCAGCTGCCGTAGTTCTTCTTGTTGCCGAAGCGCTTGCTCAGGCCGCCGTAGCCAACACCGGGGCGCTGGTAGATGGCGCGGAGCACCGCAGCGCAGCGGATGTAGTACCAGTCGGGGTTCTGGGGAGCGCGCTCGCGACCGTGGGAAGACTTCATGATCTCGGTGCAGTTGGGCACGAGGATCTTGCCCTCCTGCTTGAAGTGGCGGGCGGCCGTCTTGATCCAGCGCCAGGTGTTGACATCCTTGACGGTGGCGCCCTTCTTCTTGCCGATGCGGCGGATCTTGTTCTTGCCAGCGGTAGCGACCATTGTGAAAAAAAAGACCTAATATGACGGAAAAGAGAGAGAGGAGGAGAAAGATGGGGGAGGGAGAAGCAGGATGATGAGACAAGCGGGGGGACACAAGACAGTGCACTGACGTCACAAGACATCCGAGAGAGCGATGAGATGTTTTGAATTGTTCTTTTTATTTTCTATTTTTTTTCATGGCATGAGTATCTGTTCAACGGGGTTCATGCGGGAATCAGCAAGGGAAAAGAGCATCACAGCGTTCTTGTCTAGACGATGGTCTGCTGTATTGTTGTCACAGACCTGCACCACCCACACGTGCTGGTCGTCGAGGCTGAAGCGCAAACCGTAGTGGCACGCCGTCGCGGGTGGAGGAGGGGACACGGTCTTTTTCTGGAAGGCACCAGGGCGGGTTGTCGTTCCGTGACGGGCTGCACTCAGACGAAAAATGTGCAGCGTGCCGGAATGACTCAAGGCGCCGACCATGGTGCTGGCAAAGTTGAATGCCACGGCGAATACGGCACCACGCACGGTGCTCCGGTGCAACGTGTGGCGTATCACAAGGCCATCCGTCTCGAGCACCTTGATCGTGGTCCCGTCCACCGACGCCGTCGCGAGAAGGGACCCGTCCACGTTGAAAGCCATCGTGCCGACGGCGCGTTCGTGAACGGCGACGCTTCGACGGTCGAAAACAACGTCACTGTCGGTCGCAGTAGCCGTTGTTGTTGTTTGTGCCCGCGACGGGCTGCCGTCACGAAATGAAAAGGCAAGCAGACGAATGCCGTGGCGAAACTGGGTGGCGGTCGCGTCGGCTTGTTGCGGATAGGCCGCGTAGTAGGTGAGTGGCCCCTCTGGTGCATCGGGCTTCTGCCGTGGCGTGGCCGAGAGTGCCAAGACCGCGAGTGGGTTGAGTGGGCGCGTTGTTGGTTCGTATCGCAAATGTGTCAAGGTCAGCCACTCCACAAGATGGAAGCCGTCCTCCATGACGACCGCGAGGACGTGCCCGTTCCCGTGGAGTGCCAGAATCACGGCACCGCGAAAGTACAGTTCGGCCAGGTGAGCACCGCTCACACCATCAAAGATCTGGACTGTGTGACGACTGTCCTCACCTGGTGTGGCTGGTGAAGAGGACGGCACCAGCACAGCTAAAAGTGGCATATCTCCGGCGACGGTCACCGCCTCGACAGGGAGATCCCACAAGGTCTGCAGTGGTGGTGACTCGCCGATGTCTTGTGAAGAAGGAAGAGCAACTTCATGAATCCAAGATCGAGATTCGTTTACGGGGCCGAGCCCCCATAGTTTCACGCCACATGGTGACGCCATCACCATCATGTCCGCAGCTGTTGTAAATGCGAAGCAAGACCGACACATTTTGTTGTTGTTGTTGCTTGTTTGATTCTGGAAAGTGTGGAAGACACCAGGAAAAGGAGGATGGGGAGTGTGTGATCGCAGCGGGAACAGCAGCCCCGTCACGCCTGCTGTGGAGGGGAAAGTAGGTTTCAACTCGCCAAGTGTATCGTCTCCCATCAGACTGGTTCAACATGACACTATTTTTCGAGCGACCCGGGGGAAAAAAAAAAGCAACAGCTGCAGTGACGCTCACACGAGTAATATGCCGCTCTGTTTGCCTATCTTGCGAACCATCGCCACTGCGCGACTTATGCTGATGGTGATGCGTTTGTTTATTTTCTATGTATAGTATCTTTTTCGGTGTCGTTGTTATAACTAGTTAGAGCCGACCACGTCGTACTCATTACAACGTTGGTGGGCTCTCAAACAACATGTTGGCCGCGCGCTCGACGCTGCGATGGCACATGTAAAAGGCGAGTTTGCATTGTTCGTAACTGAACCCGAGTTGAGTCAGGTTTTGGATTTTCGCCTCATCCTCCGTGCTCGGCGCAAAGGCGAGGATGACCTGCTTGTCTGACGAAGAGGGTCCCAGTGCGGTCTCCTCAGAGCCGCTGCCTGCAAGCCCCTCTTCCGCTTCGATGTCGATCAAGTCGCCCTCCTCGTCGTCGTCGCCGTCCATCATGCCGCCATCCGCCTGGATTTGTTGAGCGAGCATGCTCAAGAGCGCCTCCTCCTGCTCCTCGTCAAACTCTTCGTCGAGAAAGGCCTGCTGCGCCTCCTTTTCTTGCTGAAGCGTCCGCACAAGCACCTCGTCATTGATAAGCGCCACGAAATCTTCCTGGTGTGTCGTGATGAGCTGAAAGAGAGAGGGGTCCTCGCGCTGGATGCGCTCCATCAGCGCACGAGGATCTTGGAGAAACTCCTCGCGCATCGAAATGAGGTTCGGCGTCACCTCGAGAATACGTCCGTACAGCTCGCCGTTCCCAACCGCCTCCAGCTCATCCATCCCGTCATCACCGAAGTCGTCATCACCCGCGTCACTCGTGTGGAACGACTTTTCGTCGCTGGCTTCCTCGTCTCCCGTGTCGGCCGCGCCTGCGAGCAAGTCTTCACCCGGCCGCAAAACGGACGTTGAGCCAGCGGTGGTCGTCGTCGTGGTAGACGCTGGTGGATTCGCGCCGTGATCATCACCATCGCCCTCCGCGCGGGCCCGCTTCGACACAAGCACAAGCGCGTCACCATCGCGAAGGCCAGCCGCCGTGAGTGTTTGCTTCTCGTCAGACAGGTCCACATCAGCACGGTCTCCCTTGTACATGATGCGAAAGCCGTGGACCTGAAGACGAAACTGCACAGACGCCGCCGCACGCAGATTCAGCAACGTGGCATTCGGGTTTGCCACGACAATGTCCTTCACAACCGAGTCAGCCTCGGGCAACTCACCAGCGTTGACACTGGAGACCAAGCACTTCACAGAGAACTTCATCTAAGCTAATCACAGTGGGGAGGGGGGGGGGGCAGAAAGAAAGGTGGCGGGAAGAGGGAAGGAGTAGCGTGACGAAATCACAAGCAGCGAAGGGGGAAACGGTCGGGGGATCTCAACGAGTGAGCATGACAAAGGGCATTCGTGTTGCTATTTTCTTGGTCATGATGATGTTGACACTACTATTATTATTATTGTTTTGAACACTGTTCTAGGTAAGAGCAAACTCAGAGGCCGTCAGTGGGCTTCGTATGGAACGGGCACGTGCTTGTGCCTGGGAGAGACCAGACCGAGTCGGGCAGGCAAGAACCGATCCAGGTGTCACGACTGGGTCGCACACGGGCAAGTTCCTCCATGGCCCAGTTCGGATCAGAAAGCGCGTGGCAATCTCTCACAAGATCTGCCACAGTGTAAGAAGCGTGATGTGCAACCTCACGTTGGCCCTCTTCATACTGCGCCTTCAGGGCGTTGAGGGTGCCAACGCGGATCCGAATGTCGCCAGTTTCTGACGAAACCGTGTTCATTGGCTACGTGAACATGTTCAAAATGAGAAGTAGAACGAAGCGTAGTGGAGGGGGGGGTGAGGAAAGGGGGGAGGAAAGGGGGGAGGAGAAAATGGGTATGTGGGTGTGATAACAGTATGTGACCATCAAGCGGAGTACGGTCGTGGGACGTTTCACCACTGCCACTGATCTTGCTTTTCACAAATCACGAGGCAAAAGACCTTGCTTTGAGGCTACTATTGGTGTGGTTCAGACGTTTCTTCCCTGGCACCGCGTAAAGCGTCTTCCATGGGTACCTAATAAAAGCCAGCACTATCTGGGTGTGTGTGTGTGTGTGTTCCTTTCATTGTCGTCTCGTCTCAATCACTTTCTACGATGGACATGCAGATGGATACCTGCTAGGTTGTATGATTCGGACATGATGTCTTGGTTGTTGTTGTTCTTGTGGTGGTTTTTCTTTCTCTCCAGAGCCCCCGCGCACGTTCGGGCAATCATGATGCAAGGCGATCGTGGCTCCCCTCCTCCTGTGACGACATGGATGGCGAAACGGAGCTCCGCGGAGGTCTCGAGCTTACAATCGGCGGGCGGCCCGAGGTGGAGAAGGAGGAGCTCAAGCTGGATGGACTACTGTTTACTTTCAGGACCAGCGCACCCGAGGCCCCTCTCGCGGAAGACGGCGGTGGTGATGTCAAGGGTTCAGTAGTAGACAGTGCCGCAGATTTTGACAGTGATGATGGCAGCTGGTAAGACAGGCGTGTGATGTTGCTGCTGTAGACGGGCAGTGTTGAGGCCTTTTCATCGGAACTGGTTGTGGTGGTTGTGGTGGTGGTACTGTTGTGCGTCACGCTATTGCTGGTGTCTGTGGTGGATGGCGTCACTTCTGTGTGAGGCGCCGTGGTTGGAGACGCCAGGGACTGACTGGAGCCGCGGTCAGGCTCCTCGCTGTTCGGGCTGCCGCGAAGAAACCGCTGCAGGCCGCGTGACTCGGACGATGGGGCAGCGGTCTTTGTGCTTCGTGACGCGGTTGAGTAGTCGCTGAGGCTGGCCTGCTGCGCAGGTGTGATCGGCAAGGCACCACTGCTTTCCAGTGCATTACGCGAGTCCGCGTCGGCCGCAATGTACACCTCCCGTCGCACTTGTGAGGCGAGTGCGGACTTGGCCAGCGCATCCAGCAGTTTGCGCTCCGTTGGCGAAAGGGGTGACCCCGAAAACTGGGGCTCGCCGAGCCCGGGTGGAACTGCCGCAGTGGTGGTCACTGCCGTGAACGAGTCCATCTGGTGGTGGACGTTTTGGTGCGCCGAAAGCAACGGCTTCCGCTGCTGCTGCTGCTGCTGCTGCTGCTGCAGGCTGAACACCTCAGGGGTGGAGGAGAGCGTCAACTCGCTCGCCACGTCGGTTGTCTCAAAGACGGCGTCGTTGTCGGGTGGTGGTGTATCGGGAATCGGCTCCGCCTCCGCCATCTTCGCAGCGCGTGTAAACGGGTTCGACTTGAATGTCGTCCGGACAGGCGTGTTCGTTTTTGGTCCACACGTTGGCGACGCCAGAACGGGCACTATTGGCGGTGGTGGGGAGTGTCGCTGCGTGGGGTCCAAGCCGAACTGATTGTCAAACCAAGCCGAGTCGCGGCCCCAACTCCCACCGCCGCCGACGCCGTTGCCAGGGCGGAAAGGCCCCATCCTGCGTGCTTGCGGTGAGCGAAGGTGGCGCGGCAAGTGGAGTGGTTTCCCGACGGTCAAGCCACCACCTGCTTGCTCGGCGGCCGCCTCTTCCTCCTCAAAGGCGCGGGTGTCAGCAGTGCCAGTGATGCGCAGATTCTCCTCGTCGAACTTGACACAGCGTTGTCGCGGCTCCGATGCACTGCTGCGAGACGCGGACCGCCCACCCGTACTGCTCGCCATCGCCTCGCGAAGCATGGCCGGCGACAGCGGCTTCGTGTTGGTGATTTTCAGGATACTTTTCGGTGGCGGCTGACGCCACTCGGGTGACTTGGACTGCGCGTCGGATGGCATACCGTCAGTGCGCTCCTCAGACACGATCAGCGGCGAGGTCACAATCACCAGCGAGTTCTCCGTGTCCTGCACCAGTGGCGGCGGAGACGTGACACTCGGTCGGCGACTATCCGCGCTGCTGCTGTTGCTGGGGAGCGAGCTGCGGCGGCCGCCAGTGGAAGGCCCAACGACCCCGCGGCGTAACACGGGTGTGGGCGGGGCCCCAGTAACAGTAGACGAAGACCCCAGAAGCGGAGGTCTGCTTCCAAGCACTGGCGAGACGTCACCGGCACGGGTAGCTGTTGTTGTGGTGGTGGTGGTGGTGCTGGTTCCTGTGACGGCGGTAGTGGCGGTAGAGGCAGGAGGCAAGACGACGAGGGGAGATGCTCTACGCAGCGATGGTGGAGGCGTCTTCCGGTGCGGTGGTGGAGACGTACGTGCAGCACCGCCAGCACTGCCAGAAGCGAAGGCCTCGCTATCGGCGTCACCATTTGTGCGGTCCGCGGTCTCTTCTTTTAGAGAAGCAGTGTACATACTATGGGAGACCGTTGGCTCCAGATAACGTGGTACGGCGGCCTGGCGCGGCCGTGTCAGTTTTGCGCTCGTCTGTGGCGGCGTGCGAGACGAAGAAGCGGACGAACAGGGTGCCTCTACGTTTTCCACTGCCTGCTGCGTATCGACATGACGAGTTGGGGCAGAGGCTCCCGAGGACGAGGGGCGAGCATGTTGAACCGATGGAGGGCTCGGTCTCTGCCGTTGGATGCGTTTACTACGCGCCGACGACGGGACGACGATGTTTGACTGAGGAGAGGCACGTACAGGACGGGCATTCAGGCTCTGATCTTTGGTATCGGAAACTTCTGCGATGGCGCCACTCGTCCCGGGCGGCCCGTATGACGCCGACGGGAGAGTAGAGCCGGAAGAAGAAGACAAAGAAGAGGCGGCGATGTGGCTCACGGATTGAAGTGGTGTCGATGAGCTACTTGCTGGGGCATCGGCCGTGTTAGTCAATGACCTGTTTTGAGAAGGCCTGACGTGAACAGACTGCCGACTCTTCGCTCCCTTCGGGGGTTTGGAGACTTTTGGAACCTTGCTCATGAATTTACAAATGTATAAAGAGGAGAATATAGATATATGTGCCCGTTTGTGTGTGTGTGTGTACGTGGAGAGAGAGAGAGAGCGAAGAGGGAGATGACTGCTGCTAGTAAACCAGGCACACCACTGCACACACACAGAAAAAAAAAGGAGAAACGAAGAGAGAGAGAGAAAGGGAACAGGAAAGAATGAATGTAAGCCAAGTTCAAAAAAGATGCCTGAAATAATGGACCTCGGTCGTCCGCACTTTCGTTCAGAGTCAAGGTTGTGGTGGTTGCACTTGATAGTTGCAGGAGTCGCCAGAACGTGAAAGCGGAAACGCGAAAGAAAGATACGGAGACAGAGAGAGAGAGAGAGAGAGAGAAAACAAAAGCGCAAAGAGGAAATAAAGCGAAAGCAAACAATGAATGCCGGGTTGGTCAGAACGCACGTCAAGTAGTGCAAACGAGACGCTTCTGAAATTGCTGCCCAGTTGTAAGGCTAGCCGCGCAAGTGCAGAAATGAAAAGAGTCAATTGCGTCGCGGCACCACGTCCCTGCCAGTCCAGCGTTGAAATGAACTCGGTTCCTGGTGTGTTTCTCGGTGAGAGAGGGGGAGACGGAGAGAGGGGTGAGTGAGAGAGTGGATGGTTCTGTATACACGTGACAGTCCGTGTGTGCAAATGAAGAGCATGGTGCACGATATGCCTACGAAAAAAAAAATACAGCCAGTCGAAAAGCCGTGGTTGTCGGGGGAAGCTGTAATGGCATTTGCTCTCAACGACAGTCAGAGCCCCGTCTTGGGGAAGGGTGACGGAGACAATGCGCATACACAATTACACGAGGGAGTGGAAACTGTGTGTGGGAATGCCTCTCGCTCGTCCACTGTGAACAGTGCGACTAGAACACACGGTGGAGTGTGTCCATTGCGATCCTGACCGGAGTGTCAAGTTTGTCTTACTTTTTGTGTGTAGGGAATGCCCACCTTTGACTGTGCGGCACCTCATTCCGGGGGGGGGGGACCAAACGGCAAAAAAAAACGGTCTAGATATGTGTGTCAACAGCAACAGTAAAAGCATTAACAGCGTATGCACACGCGGGTGCGCCGTGCAAAACGAAACAAACCACAAAAGAAGCGTTGCGAGATTGTTTTGATCTCATGTTCTCTCTCTCTTGTGCTACATTTGTCTTGATACCGTTGACGACATCTTTTGTTTCCTTGGATTTCCCTGTTCAGGGCAAGAGAGAGAGAGGTAGAGAGAGAAAAAACATCCTGCCAGATAGCTTTGTCTTTTTGGGGGGCTTTTATTCTTGAGACCACTTCAATCAACCTTAATGCGCGAGTAGATGAGTCGTGTGAACCAGATACCAGAGGTGAGTCCGATCGCACCAGCAGCGAGGCCGTACATGTACGAGACGGCACCCATGTACACAAAGTACAGCAGCCCAGATGCAAAGCTCGTGATGCTCAGCTGTGTAAAGTACAGCACCATCCAGGCGAACATCTGCAGCCCGAAGCCGCCGGGGATGAGAAACGCGTACCACCACCATCGGTGGTTCTCGTAGCACAGGATGTAGTACAGGTGCAGGATCGTCACCAAGGCTGACACAATGACCCACAGAAGCAGCACCAGCGCGAGAACACCAAAGGCGTAGTACGACTGCCCCTCCCAAACGTAGTCGAGCATAAAGTGAAGCTCCATACTAACGGTAAAAAGCGGCAGTAATGCCGGCACCGTCAGCAGGTACCACGGACTGTTGAGAAACGCTTGCGGGGGGATCTCGCGCGCCAAGCGACCGACGCGTGTTGGGTTGGAGAGCGGTTCCTGGTTGAAGGCAAAGGACGCACCAAGGACCGTGAGCGGAATGTTCACCAGGAGCCACAGCGCGAACAAAAGTACCATCCAACCGAACGGGATGGCGAAGCTTGAGCCCTTTGCGACGCTGATGAAGTCAGCGATGAGGTAGATGACAAACACGGCGCCTGGTAGAACGGCACCACACGCAAACACGTACCGCCACTCGCGGCGGTTGAAGTAGCGCAGCAGCACTCCGCACACGTAGCCGCCAATGAAGGACATGAAGATGTAGAAAAGAATGATTGCCATGGGCAGCGAGCCGCGTCGTGCGGGCGAGAGGAAGCCAAACACGCCGATCATCGTCACGAAGACACAGACCGCAAGGATTTGGTAGCCGTTGCCCACAAAGATGGCCAACCAGTGCGCACGGTCCGGCGGGCGGAAGACGTCGGCGTGGATGAGCTTCCAGCCCGTCTCTTCCTGCAGCTCCGCGGGATCAGTGGCGTTGTATCGGTGGAGGTCCAGGTGCAGTGCACGCGAAATGATGGCCAAAATGACGGTCGAGAGAAGCAAGATGCCAAAGGCAACCAGAGTGACCTGGAACCAGTGGCTGGTCGCGCTGCTGCCGGAGGTGGAACTCTTGAAATACTCATCCCACCGCGTCCACCAGGTGATGCTGGGGTCCTCCACCCACTCGACCGAGTACGTCCAGTGCACGGTCTTGTTGCCAATATCCGATATCTGAAAGCGCGACATCGTCGAAATGTCTCCCGTGCAGACTTGATCGTCGGAGGGCCAGCGAACACTCCATGGGTACACCATGAGCTGACCAATCATGAAGTGGTCTGGTTCACCGGCCTCGCCTGGATAGGTCTTGTACTTGATGCGAAAAACCAAGTGGTTGTTGAGGATGTCAACACCCGCGCAGACAGCGGGAATGCCGATGGGATAGCCACGTTGTGACGAGTACAAATTGCGTTCCCACAGCTTGCCAGCGGCCGTGTTCTGGCAGTGGAGGAGTGTCTGCGCGTGGTGTGCGTTGCGATAGGCGGGCATGTTGTCCAGGCTCAGTTGGCCGCGGTAGCCTCGGCGGACCAGCTGCGTCAGCTGCGCCTTGTTCGCGATCAGCTCCTTGTTGTTGGATTCGGTGTCGCAGCCCGGGAGAGGCATGCATGACACATTCTTAAGCACGCTCACCTCGTACAGCGATTCGTACTTGCGGTCTCCCCAGATGATTTCACCGAGTGATCCCTCCACCTTTTTCGGTGGATCAGCCCGGCAGAACAGCTTGTACTTGTAGTAGTCGATGGGGAACACTTCCGAGTTCGAACGCAGTGAGTTCACCTCCATATTCAGCTTCGCGTCCGCAGCGTGTGTGACGAGATCAATGCCAGGCACATAGCGCGCACCGTCAACAGACACAAGTACAGCAGCGAGGATCAGTGCCAGACACCACAGTGATGTCCACCCAGGACTGGCACGCATGGTTGTGCTGCTCGACAGAGACACACAGCAGACCGGAAAAAAAAACGCACAGAATATGGAGCCGGAGGACAAGAACAAAAAACGAACAGAGCTCAATAAACGGCCTTTTCAGCCGAAGAAGAAAAGAAGGGAAAAAAAAAAAAGCAAGGTGCAAGACAATGCGAGAAAGGAAGGCGGTACTGTGAAAAAGACCAAGAAAAAAGGTGCAAGAGGGAAGGGCAGTGATGGCGAGAGCAGTGGATGATAGGGGACGGGGAAAAGTGTGTGGTGGGTAGGACAGCTCAGAGTTATATGAAGATGTGCGGCTGCCCTGCTTTCCTTCTTTGTTGTTTGAGGAAGTTATTCAGTACAGACAGCGGCTCATGATGACGGGGTGTCGCATTGTCCTTGAACGCGAAATAAAACACGCATTTGGCGGCGGCATGAAGATCAGCGGGTGACAAATGAGAACAGAAAAGTAACTGTGGTGCGTGTATTTGTGGTGGGTCGTGTTACGCAAGCAAGATGTTCGATGCAAAATGTACCATGGAAAGAAAGACAGTGAGAGAGAGAGAGACACACAGTGGATTTCGAGCACTCTACGACTGTTGTGGGTTCATGCGTACTGGCAGCCACTCATGAGAATTTGGACTTCAATGGGCGCGTTGAGACTTCAATCGCAACTGTGCCAGACTCCGCATCAGGGAGCCGGCCTGCGTTGTCACGACGTTGCAGTGCAGCTCGATGATCGGTATCACACTCGGGTATCGGGGATGCGTTTCGCTCGGGTGCCATAGGTTGCGGCTGCGGCGTCGTAGGGCCCAGAGAAATGTCCTGCAGCTCGCGGTGACGGCAGATTGCCCACGTCGCGCCGTACAAAACTGCCGCTGCGCAAAACACAGCACCCCACCAGTACAGACCACCACCGTAGAGACGCCACGTCATTAAGTTCGTCATGATAAAATAGAGGGCGTACAGCGTGGCGACAAAGTCGGGCACGAGCTTGCGGCGTCCTACCAAAACAGCAAGAAACGGAGACATGGCAGCGGCTGTGAGAACGTGCACGGCAAAAAATTGCAGGTGGCTTCCAGAAACGAGAGCAACGGCCGTGTCCAGGTTCGCCTTTGTCTCAACGCGCACGGGCTGATGAAACAGAGAGCGCAAAGGCACGTGTACGCAGCTGTCCGACACCAACTGTTCGCTGCTGAGGGTCTGCGTTCCGTTCACGAGAACACGTAGTGAGGGATACCGCACCTCAATCAGGGCTTGCACAACTCCCAGGAGGAAGAAAAACGCACTACTCATATTGACAACTTGCAAAAATAAAAAGAGAGGCGACCCAATTGTCCGCCCGAGTGAGATGGCCATCCACACAAACAGACAAAGAGGAAAAACAGGGACGGCACTGAAAAAAAAAAAGTGCGTGAGGAAGCAAAAAAGGGGAAAAAAGCCAAGGAGTTCTGTGGTGCGTGAGGAAGAGACCGTACTGCAGTACGAATGAGGGAGAAGAGAAAGGAGAGAGAAGGCGAAGATAACACGTGCATGGAGATGTTGCGATCATGAAGCGAATAGAGAGGCCGGACGATTACTACTATCCTTGTCAGGTTGCGTTCCACTGATCAGCACATCGAGTGTGTGGGTGTGTGTCTGTAGTCTCTCAAGAAAGAAAGCCAGCCCCCACGGTTGTTAGAGAAGGGGGGAGGGGGATCGTGGAAAGGCTCATCCAACAATGCTTTCGTGTGGTGATAGAGTCGACTGCAGTAGTAGTTGTAGTTGTTGTTGTTTTGAATTGTGTGATCACCCTCTTCGGAGTGAGGTGAAAGAGATCCAGGTCGATGCACCAGATGTTTATTGTATGTTCATGTGGTGGTGTTTTGGGTAATGTACAGTAATGCGTATCTTTTTTTTTTGTTGTTTGTGTCTGTGATGTGCAAGTAGTGGCGAGTGTGGTATCCCGCCTATGTTGCGGCGGTCGGAGTCGCAGTCGCAGTGGGATCGCGATGCTGAGTCACGGGTGAGCCATTGTTTTCGTCGTCATCGTCGTCGTTGTCCATTCTGTGGCTGTTGTTGTTGGCGAGTACCTTGGAGGTGAGCGACACGGGCACCAGTTCGTTCGAGAGAACGATAATCTGTCGCTCTAGAGATGCGAGTCGGGCGGGAAATTGGGCGAGCAGGTCAAGATGCTCACCGACCACATCCTGCACACCACATGTCATCCACTCGATCTCCTTCTTGGTGCGCTCGGCCGTCGTTGACACGTCTTGCGTACGAAGGTACTGAAACACAAGATCACGCCACGTCTGCTCGACCCAGTGCAAGTGTTCACGGACGGTCCGCTCCTGAGACGCAGACAACTGGAGATTCAGGAGAGAGAGGTGGCTGGTGGTGGTGTTGGTTGCGTCTTCCTCATCGAAAAAGACAGAGAACGGTGCGGACTTGACCGTCTCAGTCGTTGGCAGTGGTGCTGGGCGACCGCCCTTGCGGCCTCTATCCAGTTGTGATGCGTGTGGCGGTGGTAGTGGTGCCGCTGGACCTCCCGTTGGCCCCGACGGGCTCGACGCACTGGCGTCACGCGGATGGTGGTGTTGGGCGTTGCTGTGGAGGGCCCCCGAGATGGCGCCGAGCGCGTCGACGAACGCGAGTTGCCAATCTTGGTGTGTCACGTAGTGCCCACGCTTCTCCCGTACGTGCAGCACAACGGCGTACTTGGCTTTACGGTACCGTTGCAAAATCAGGCTGGCCTCGTGGAGTCGATTCGCTTCGCTGTGTCCTCGGAAAAAGTCAATCAAGTGCTGTACCCAGGAGCGGGGTGAGGTGATGATCGCGCAGAAATGCCTCCACACCCACCACAACGGCTCCGTGGTCGACTCCTCCTTGACTGTCTCCTCAAACGCTTGCCGCGCAACGCCGGAAAAGGCCCCGAGGACGGTGTAGAGGCACAGCAGGACAGACGCGTAGACGAAGAAGATCTTCTCCACACGGTTGCCAGGTGCACTCGCGACGTCGTTCAAATCGATCTGGCGGAGCTGGATGAAAAACAGAGTTCGAAAAGACGAGTCGACGGAGCGAAAGTCCCAGAGCTGCGAGCTCAACAGTTGTTGGCCGGACAAGGCGAACGCCGTGAGAAGCACCAAGGAGACGAGGATAAGGCCAATGATGGCGTTCTTGTAGTGGAGAAAGCTGTTGATGACCCTCCGCACGCGCTGCTCCATGCCCAAATACGGCAAAAGTGACACAAACAACAGTATTGTCACCACGCCGTTGATGTACAACCCGGCAGTCTGCCGTCTAGCAAGCGTGTCCAGCTGCGTTGGGTACGACGTTTGGTACGTGATGTCCGCGAGGCGTACGCGAGCAGCACGGGTCCGTGCGTAAAGGTCGAACCTCAGCGAGCAGCTGACAACGAGGAGTGCGTAAATGGCAATGTCGACAAAGGTCCAGAGCTTTAGCAGGGTGGCCATCAAGCCGTCACGATGAATCTTGCGTCCCTGCTGAAGCACAAACCAGACAACGTTGAGGAACAGGTACACAAAGAAGAAAACTGCATAGCCGTTGTAGCCGTGAAACGTCTCGTCCCACACACTCAGAAAGCGGAAGTCTGTGGATGTCTTCCAGCTCCCACCGGCACCCGCCTCTGCGAACATCTTGACCAAAATGAACAGGTGAAGAGTCGGGTTGTACAGGGCCAGCTCCGTCACGACCAGTCGCGTCGCCACATCGTCGATGAAAGGTGTGCCGCCACTCAAGCGCGGGCCCACGTAGACACTCTGCAAGTCGGATAGGCTTGTCTTGATGTACTCGGGGTTGGAAAAGATGTACAGCAGCTCGGGGTCGCTCGCGCACGACTCAAATGTGCAGCTCTCGGGGTCGCTTGCGTTGGCGAACGGTTGCCAGAGCGGCACGTCGAAGTAGTACCCACCGCAGTGATACGTGCCGAGGTGCCCGCTGAGGCTCGCCCCGCCCAGTGTCGCGCAGCTTGCGTACTGCCACGATTGCTCTCTATTGTACAGTGAGTCTTGCACGCCGACGTCTTCGAATTTTCGGCTCAGGGGACCGTAGCATGTCTGGTAGCGTTGATCCACTCCGGGCGACACAACAGAGGAGTACAGCTTGCACGATCCGGGGAGCACCCGCTGTGTGCGCAGTCGCATCGCACCGAGAGGCAAGTTCGGACCAATCGGAACCTTGTAGTCCGCCAATGCTGGCAGAACCACATCCATGACAAAGTCGCTGTATTGCGATGGAGTCGACACGTCGCGGAAAAAGAACGACTCTTTGAATTTCGAGATCTCCCCGTACAAGAACGGGTAGGCAACGGAGCCGAACACGGTGAACCGCGCTGTGGCGTCTGTGAACGGGAAAAAAAAGAAGGCGAACGCCACAATGAAAAGGATCCGGAGAAAACAGTTAGATGCAAGCTCGAGGACGGTGGATTTGCGGTGAAGTGCCTTTTCGACATACTCCCATGGAATCACAGTGCCATTCAGATCAGCGTCTGTGAGTGCTGAAGGACTCGAAGGTGGCACTGGTGCCTTGCATTCCCGGGAAGCCGATGTACTGTACGTGGCGTTTGGGTGCTCCATTTACAGAAAAAAAAACAGCAAACCTGGAAAAGCAGGGTGTAAGTGAGACTCGCACAAACACGACTTCTACAAACGCAAGGAAACAGAAAAAGTGACAAAGAGAGTGACGTGTTGAAGGGAGGGAGGAAAGGATGAGAAGGGTGCAACTGTTTGTTTGTTTGTTTGATTTTTGGGGGGCAAACAGTAAGCATGGCAACGCAAACAAAGAGGAGAAAATCCACGAGAAATGATAGGTCAGTGAGCGATTGAGGAGAAAGTGTGAGAAACGGTTGGAAATATGACCACGTTTTTCAGCACGTGGAGTAGCTGTTGAAGTGAATCATGAAAGCAATACCAGTGCAAAAAAAAAAAGTTGAATACTACACACACGCGCCGGACAAGCAGCCTTGTCTGTCTGACTGCGTATCTGTCGCTCGATCGCATACTCCTTTTCGTCTTACACCCCACCCCTTGTGCGTCTGGTGCCATCAAGCAGGAGTTGTTGTGGGCCACGCACGACGATCTGGCGACACTCGGCGCTGACAAGGGTGCCGAGAGCGCACATCATGTCCGACGGTATACTCTGTCCTGTTTCAAGCCACAGTCTCCACCGAGGTCGCACTTGTGCAAGCAAAGGCACCACGTCGCGACGCCCAGGTGTGACCAGGATTGGGTAAACAACAGTGGCGCACGGTGTGGAGGAATACTGCAAGGACATGGCAAGTAAGCCAGGCAACAAGGCAGAAATGGAGACCGAAGGCCACACGTTGTCCGGTGCCCCCACTGTGTCGCGGTGGAATGTGCCACAGAGCGCGGCAATCAGTGTCGGCACAGGCGCTCCCACGCCACGCACACGAGCCCGGCTTCGATGGGTGTCACTGCTGCGGGCCGCGACGAGGTCAAACAGAGCAACTGATCGCCCATCCGCTGCCGGCTTCTCGCCTGGGCGCGAGACGTTTGTTGTTTCCGTGAATTGAGTCGCTGCCGCATAGACGGCGAGCAGCTGGGTCAGCGCGACGTCGGACACACGCATACCACCAGGTTGTGACCGCTCGTCTGGTTTCACACAAGAGCCTGTGAGAGCGGCCGTAACAGGTGAAGTGGGCGCGCGTGCGGAGAGTTGCACCACAAGGTCAGCGTACCGCTCTTGCAGCTCGGTCATGAACGCCGCACATGTCTTGGTTGACTCCTCATTGGCACCCGTGGCTGCAGCCGCGACGGTCGCGGTGGCGATGGCGTTGCTCACGTCGATGAAAACCGCGTCAGCATCATTCTCACGAACGCGCGCGGCGGCTGTTACGACCCGTTGCACGAGCTCAAACCCAAGATCAGGGCAACCAAGCATGTGGCCGCCCAGAATGACCTTGGCGAGCTGCAGTGGCAGCGCTGGTCCAGCATACATGTTGCTGTCCGTTGATGAGTCGGAGAGCCACGGCAGTGGGGGGAGACACTGGGCAACGAGTGCGACCGCGATGCCGAGAGTCGTCACCAGAAGCACAGGCGACGAGTCCGCCAGTGGTGGTGGTGGTCCATTCACCACAGAGGACGGGTTCATACCTGTAGAGCGTGCGAGACCCATGTTGACCAAGGCATCGCGGAGACCGGCAGGACAGGAGAGAGGCGTCGGCACGATTGACTGGCCCAACTGGATCTCCGCCAGTTCAATAAGGCGCGTCACGAGCGGCGAACTGAGGCACGCTTGTGATGTGCGCCTCACGGGCACATCACCAACAACGTCTGCCGCTCCGTGTACCACATTCCCGCGTGGAGCATCCTCGCCACGAGCCAACCAGGCCGACAGGCTACTCTGCATCAGCGCTTCAGCATCGGCGAATCTTGACAAGCGGGAGCAGTCGACATCCGTGATTGCTTCCAGTTGCCGCGCGAACGTCTGGAAGTCGGTGCGCTGAGCGATGAGGCTGTTGTACAGTCGAGATGCGGCGGCGGCGAAGAGGCTTCTCTCCGCTGCAGCTATCGTGCTTGCGTCGGCGCTCTGTGCGAGCTCCACACTCGACCGTCCCGTGACAGTGGTGCTGCTGGTGCTGTCCCCACCGTCAGCCTTCAGCTCGACTGCGAGGACACGCATCACAGATGACGCAGAGACGGCGCGTTCGTGTGAGGTGACGGCAAGGCACGTCTCTCCCATGCCCTCAATCGCACAGCCGCAGGCGTACAGCTCCATCATGTGGGTCTTTTTCACGAGCGACCGATACCAGCCGTCACCATCCGCAGAGGGATTCCGTTGTGGTGGTGGTGGTGGCGGCGGCGACGCGGGTGACGATGGTGCTTGTGGTGACACAAAAACGGAGCTTGGTCTCGTGTTCACGACGAGATACTCGTAGTGCATTGCACAGCGGTGCAAACTCTCAGGGCCTGTTCGCCCTACACCACGGGCGCGGTACGGCGTGCCGAGCACTCGGGCCTCGCACAGGTAGTACCGGTTGGGGGGCTGGCCGTAGCTCTTGTAGTGAAACGGGAGCGGCGGTGGTGGTAAGACGCACTGCGCACACGTACGCTTGAGATCTGCTTTTCGGCTGGAATCCACAGGCAGGCGCTCCACAACACCCAGGCCTTGGTCTTCAACACGTATACCTGACCGTGGTGCCTGGTGCGCCTCCGTGACGGTGGTGAGAAGGTCTGACGCCTTGTATTCCGCGATGTACGTCTTGCAGGCATGCGTGTACGCTGTCCAAGTCTCACAGCTGCTCGACGGTGGTGTTGCGCGTAGGTCGTCCGCGTCCGGTGGCCGTGGAATCTCCAGGAAGTCATCCGTATCCTCGCCGCCGACAGTCCACACCGTCGACGCGGCCATCTCGTCAATAAAAATACCTGGCGGGCTCGGTGTGGAAGGCGGCATGAGGCCAGCACCAGGCTGCGGTGCAGCCACACCACACTGGGCGAGCACCAAGGCCAATTGAGACTGGCGTTGGCCGTTGTAAACTGGGATGGAAAGTGCACCAAATACGGCGAGCGCGTGCATGGCACAGGCCAGACACGCAAGGCGCTTGCTTCCGGCGCACCCGACCGCGTATCGCCTGCCGTAGCCGGGTGACAGGGGGAGCTCAGCGATGGCACGGTGGATGCTCCCACGCCCACTGCCGCTCTGAACGCGATACTGCCGAATGGCACGGAAAAAATCACTGCCACGCGAGTGGAACAGAAATCGGGTATGCTTGATGGCGTGTCGGAACACCTCCGTGCTGTGCAAGTGGCGCATCTCGCTCACGTTGCACAAACTGTCGTCACTCGTACCACGTTCATCACCATCCCTGCTAGTATCATCACTGCGGCTGCCAAGGGTGGCGGCTGCTGACAATCCCGGCGCAGATGGTGGTGGTGGCGGTTTTTGTGACGGGTGCCTGCGCTCTTTATCCAGTTTGAGCCAGAGCGACGACAGTGCGTGCTCCTTTCGCACGGGCGGTGGAAGGTCTAGCGAGGCTGAGCACGCGCGACGGATTGAAGAGGGTGGCGGCGCCAAGTCGTTGGTCTCACCGCACCGCAGCGTGGCCCAGCGACCGAGCTTGCGTGCTGTGTCAGCGTGTTTGCGCTGCAAGACGGGGTGGTCGTACCAGGCGATACCCAACGCATCGACAAGGAGCTCAGCATGGACGGCACACATGGTCAACGCCTCCGCACGCGAGTAGGCCTCGCCGCACGCGGTGAGGTGACTGATGTTCCCCTGACCCGCCACCGCCGCCACTGGAACGGGTAACAGCACCGTCGCTGTCCACCGGACCGCGTCGGGCACGTCTTCAGAGGGCTCCGTCCACGTGTGGACTGCACTGTCCAAGTCGAGGCCGTGGCGTTCAAGGTAGTCGCGGAGCCGCAGCACGGCCATGCCGTCTGGCTCGCGCACGCCTGACAGCGTGTGCACATAGTTCTGGCTGGACTCAAGCGAAAAGTGAGGACTCACGACGATGCGGTTTTCCCCGTCCGCGGCGAGCGACCACTGATGTCGAGGGAGCCTCGTCTGGGCCTCACGCAGTGCCTGTTCGACTTGCTGCATGGTCTCCAGATACGGCGTCGCCTGCTCCACCATGGCCGCCAGACGCGGTGAGTGTTCATACTGCGCAGAGCGCGTGCGATGCTCGGCGCGTAGGCCCGGCACGACAATGCGACCCACATGCTCGCGCACACAGCGGATGGCCTGCGGTCTAGGTGGTCGTGGCAGAGGTGGCTCGTCGTGCATCTCCAACGTGAGCGGTACGTTGCGTGGTGCGCGTGCAAGATGGTGAGTGGGTTCCGACAGCAGCAGACGCGCGTGCATGGCGGCAGCAGTCTCTGCATCCTCCGCTGTGCCAGCGATGCCAATGGCAAGGATTCTATCGACCACCTCTGTGGTGTGGGCGGAGGAGCTAGCCAGCGCGCCCGGCGAGAGCGGAACAAGCAGTGACGCGCGGAAGGTCTCGTGACCGTTGACGCCAAAGGAAGAGACGAAAAATCCAGGGTGAGTCGTGGTGGTAGGACTGCTAGACGCGCCCGCAGAGTCTTCCAGATACTTGGCGAGCCACACTGTCGCGTCAGGGTCCAAATGATCCACTTCGCGGTACATCGCGAGTGTACGCATGCCATTGCTGTGTTCATGTAGCAACGTGTCCATTGGTGCGTTCTCTTCCCAGCACGACGGCTGCAGCACGGCATCGCCCAGGCGTGCCCCTTGCGACGTAGGTGTCCCATTTCGAAGGTGATGCTGTTCGACGGGCTCGAGGCACTGAAGTGGCGGTGGGGTTGGCACCGCATGTCGAAATTCCAGACCAGGGTCGCTCGTGGCCCACCGCCCCACCTGGATGCACTCGCGCGCGTGGAGTTGCTGCTTCGCAACGTCGTTCGGGAACAGGCTCAGACCCAAGGCATCGATAGTGAGCTCGGCATGCATGCACGCCAGCGCGAGGGCATCTTTGCGGCTCATTCCTGTTCCACAGCACAATCGGTTACCGAACCGGGGCGATATGGGCAAGCGTATTTGCGCCATGAACACAGTGGGGCTCGTCGACGATGCACCAGTGTGGCCACCTGAGAGGCGGGAGTGTGCAGGCGTGTGGCCGTCGTCCTCAAGAGCCACGAGGCGGCTGTACTGGTCGAAGCTCATCCGCTGCGCCTGAAAGAACGACCGGACACGTGCGACACACCGTCCGTCAAAGAAGTGTGGTGAAGCCAGTGTATGCCGAAGGAGCGGAACGAGAGAAGGACCCACCAGCGTGCACGTGGTGTCGGCTGCCGGTTTGGTCAGAACCAGAGGTGGTGGCGAGGGCATCTCATGCCGAGGCACAGATGAGCCCGGTGTAGCATCGCCCTTGCTGGCCACGTCAGGGGCCGATCGACCAGCTCGCACAGCCGCGTCCGCATGGCGCCTTTGTTTCGAGGACAATTGAAACACGGAAATCCCAAGGGCATCGAGGACGTGCTCCGCGTGCATGTAGGCGACCTGTTCAGCCTCTCGCGCAGTGGGGGCATAACCTTCGCCGCATCGGTCACCAAACTCGGGTGGAACCGGTAGTCTCACGCGTGCGTAGAACTGAGGTGACGAGGATGCGGTGCCCTGAACGCGTTGCGACGAGACGCCGTACAGAGAACGCTGTTCAGAAAGTCGTGCAGTGTGTCGCTGCACAAAGTTACTGATTTTCGCCTGGGCGTAGGGGTCAAGATGATGAATGACCGTGCACGATTCGGTGAGTCGGCACGCTGCGGTGCTATTGCCTGTGGTTGTGGTCGACTCGGCCGATGACTCAAGAGTCACCACCAGTTCACCACTGTCGCCGTCATCGCTCATCTCCGCACTTCCTGACACGTGCTCGCGCTCTGCACGACTGTCATGCACGAACCGGTGAAATGAGCGACCACACATAGCGCGTTCAATATACGCAGACTGGGCCACAAGTGACTGATGCCGCCGCATGAGGCAGGAAGGAGCGTGGCAACGAGCACCGCCGGTCACTGCGGCGGCGGCGGTGACTGCCAAGACACGCTGCATCGCTTTTCACACGGTACACCTGCGAGAGAAAAAAGAAGGAGAGAGGGAGAGTGATACAACAAGGAATCGAAGGGAGAGCAAGAAACAGAAGGGGTAGGGGGAAAGACCAACAAAGATAGTTGGGCACGTGCGTGGAGACACTGGGGAGTAGATTGGCATTGTGAAATGATACAGCAACAACAACAACGAGGCTACGTGAAGCACCAAATGAGATGTGAATGTCCGTTCATCACAAGAAAAAATCAACGCAGATTTGAGTTCGTAAGGTGTTGGCGTTGCTGTTTCTTCGTGAGTTGATAATAACATTCACCACGGAAATGAGATCATTGATGTGCTTTCGTCTTTTTTTATTGTTCTGTGGGGATGCGTCGTTTCGTGCGGGGGAGGGGGGGGGTCTCAACATGTTTCGTCTACTGTCTCTGTTGCTGCTGTCTGGAGTGTGGGAGGGGCGATAGGTCGTCGACTACCACGTTAGTGTTCTGGGGTTGTCTCCGGCGCAGTGGCATCAGTCATCAAAGATGCCGCGACTGTCTGTCGGACGTTGTAGTGAAAGTCAATCGCGTCGCGAGCACGGGTGTCGAGGCTCACAGCGAGCATTGAAATCATGCTCCACACAACCATCACTACCAGGTACACCGGCAGTAGTGGCAAGCAGAGCCATACCGGGAGTACAGTGGTCGCCATAGTGCTGGGATCAACCACGAAACTAGTGGCAACGATCCCCATAAGCAGCAGTCCGAACGCATTGTGGATGACAATAGCGAACACAGACATGAGCGCGGCAGGTACGAGCCAGAACGCGGTGGCCGAGAAGGCAAAGAAGAGCACAGAGAAGACCACGAGGCGAATCGTCAACTTGGACGGCACCTCCTCGCGTGGGAGTGCCATGTGTCGCCGTTTGAACACCTCCGTCTCCGGTATCATTGGCATCGCCAAGCGGTCAATGTCCTTCACGCGGAGAAAGGTGTCGACCAACGCAAGCCGCTCTGCGTCAAAGAGGAAGTTCTCCATCCGCACAACGTGGCGTCCGACAAAGAGGGCGAATGGGCGGAGAATTCGCAGCTGGAGCTTTTGCATCCGCACGAACGCCGCCGTCACGACGATGCCACCCAACGCCCATGCAGACAGAAAGTACCTGCATATGATTTGGAGGTAGTGCACTCGAGCGGAGCGGTCCACACCGCCCAAGCCCACGCACGCCAACGCCAGGCGGACGAAATGCTCGAGAACAATGAAGCCGCTCCACTGGTCCTCAACACGGACAGGAAAACCTATCATTGGAACAGCCGGGCGCTGGTCAAAATGCCACACTGTGGCCAACGCATCAGCGCTCTGGCTGATGAAGGCAGCGGGGAGTCTCAGAAACAGAAACAGCACGAGCGACTCAATGAGCGCCATTCGAGCAAAGTCGTAGAGAATGACAAGCGGGTCGGCGTCGAACACCTGCGTCAAGATGAAGCGCCAGTAGTCGGCGTCGATGGTGAACTGCAGGTCAATGCTGCGGATAAAGTACAAGTCCACGCCTGGGGCGAAGAGTGGCACCATCACCTGTGCCTCCATCTGCATGAGCGCGACGGCGCCGATTGAGCCCAGCACCCAGTACAGGAGAACCTGCAATGGATTCAGCGTGTTTAGGAACGCACCGAAGGACGGCGCGAACGACACAAAGTACGGGGAGACCGCGTAGTGAGCAGCAGCGCCGACCGTCACGGGGAGAAGGAACGAAAAGAACAGCATCTCCGCGCAGTACGTACGGTACCACAGGTACACGTCCTCCTCGGTGGCGTCCGCTTTGCGCTCGCCCACCTCATCGTACCGACGCGCCAACTCGCGCAGACGCTTGCGTGGGTTTCGCCACCGCCAGTAAAAAAAGAGTGCCACGACACCTACTCCAAGCAACACGGCCGTTGGAACGCTGCCGAGGAGAAACGAGATGGGCACGCCGATGAGCAACTCGTTCATAGCGTTCTGCCACAGCACGCGAAAGGATCTGTGCATGTCAACCGTTTTGCGAAGTTTGCGGACACAGTGAAACGTGCGCCAGACCGTGTTGGTGCGGGAGTGCTGGACCCCGTGTGGGTCAACGGCGGCGGGCTCTGGTGGCGCCACACCATGGTCCTCAGCTTCAGGCGCAGCGTCCGCTTGCTGCTCCCCTGCGACTTGGTCGTCGTCGCTGGAGGTAATCCATTCCTCGTCGGCGCCGGCCTGGTCGTCGTCTCCCTCGTCGTCAGGATCACTTGATAACTCCCGGTCAGCCGCATCGACGCCATCGGCGGCCTCTGCAGGCTTTGGCCACCCAAACGACTCGAGCCAGCCCCAGTAGCCCCGCCGGAAAACGCGCAGCATGTTGAGGAATACGAAGCCGTACGCTACCATGTTCAGAATATCCCACGCTCCTACAGCGGGTGTCGTGGCTGTGTTTACAGTTGTGTTCTCAGTGGGAAAAGATGGCGAAGAAGTAGTGGAAACGGCGCGCACAGCTGCGCGCACTGGCCGCTGCCAGTAAAGAACACAGCCGAGTAGGAGAGACTCGCACAGCCAAAAAAAGAAGAGGCGTACCAGGCCATCAACCACAATGCGCAACACTGGCGTAACGATCAGCGTACCGACTACCGCCACACGTCCACGCCAACTGGTGGGGTAGCTGACGCCATCCGGAAGATCCGTAGCGACAAGGTGATACTGTGCGCCACAGCTCGCGCATCGAGGGTGATCGTTCTCCAGGACCCATGCATCGATGCAATCCTGATGCACAAACCCGATGCTCCCAACACAGAGGCAGCGGCCACTGACAATAGGATTCTCTGACATCGACGTGGAGTCACGGCAGATCCAGCACTCCACTTCCGCATCCGGCTCCGAGTCAGGAACCGTTTCTGTTGAATGAACGCAATGAGGCTCCCCAACGGTGTCGCTGCCGGTGCTCTGCGCCGTTTCAGTGCTCCTGTCCTCGTCAAGCAAATGAGAATTGTGATCCTCCATGCTGAACAACAACAAAAAAAAGCGACAAGCAGATGGAGGTGGAGAAAAACAGGGGGAGAATTCGACACACGCGCGGTGCAGGTAAATAAGGAGCTAGGAAAAGTGAATAGTGATCTGGGAGACTGTCCCTCCACGCAATGAGTGAGGTTCCGATAACAGCAGAGAGGAACAAGAGCGAACAAAAAAAAAAAGATGCAACGAAGAGCGGGAGAATTTTAGTTTGATGTGTGATAAGGCAATTCCGCAAATATATTTCCTTCACTGCACCGTTCTTCATAGTTGTCAATTGTACAGGGGAGAGGAGAAGAAGAGAATACCGGAGGGAAGACAGCAAGGTGGTGCCGTTGATATTGAAGCGGAAACGCTGTCTTCAAGACGAGCGAGAGAAAGGGGGAGAGTTATCACGTTGCATGTAAGCACACCGGCACAGCAAGGCGTGGTGGTTGCTGGATTTTTAAGAGTCATTGCACGTTGACGTTCTTTCTGTTGTTGTTGTTGTTGTTGTTGTTTTTGTTGTGTGTGGACCCAGTGTTTTCAATGAGGGATATTCTCACCAAGAACGTTGACACAGCTGTGTGACATTGCAAAGGCAACATGGGGAAGCAATAATTTACAGCTGAAAGGGAACCCGCATTCAGCATTAAAAGTAAGCAAAAAAAAACGGTACTCAACAAGAACAAAACAGCCCGGAGAGGAAAAACGGAAATAGCCCAAAAGGCTTCCAAAAACAAAAAAGCTGGTAGTGATGATGAAGTTCAATGTCGCTGTGGTCTTCGAGTGGCGGCTGACATACAGACACATAGCTGTGCAGCTGTTGGGTGCCGTTGTCTTTTTTCTTCTCCAGCTCTCTGCGTTGTCGACTACTACAGTCTGGCTCTCTCTCTCTTTCTCTCTTTCTCATCTTGCTTTCATGTTCATCGCTCACGGTCGGCGCCTGGAGGGAGGACATCGACAGCTTGGGTCACGTGTGGATTCTTGTCGTCCTGCTCAAAGGCGTCCCCACGTGCTGGAGTGGCCTCTGCGAAGCCGTTCGCTACGCTCTTAAGTTCTGGCTGCGCCTTGTCGGCAGCCGAATTTTGATGGGGCTCACCCTCTGTGGCTCGACCACCAACGTTGATGACCTGGGTGAGCTCTCTCTCTTTTGCATCGAGGTAGGCGGAGTAGGCCTCTGCGTTGAGTCGTGTCGGCTGTGTGTTGTGGACCTCGCGCACAAAGCGGCCGTCGGATACGTACAAGATGCGGTCCGCGTAGCACTCAATGTCGGGGTTGTGGGTCACCATGATGCATGTGACCTTGGTGGCACGGTTGATGCGGATTAAGAGATCCATCACGTCGATCGTGTTCACCGTGTCCAGGTCACCTGTTGGTTCGTCGAGCAGGAGGATGGATGGGTTATTGGCAAGGCTACGGGCAATCGTCACACGCTGCTGCTCACCACCGCTCAGCTCGGATGGCAGGTGATTGACACGATTGCGCAGGCCAACGAGTGTGAGCAGTTGACGCGCCCGCAGTCGCATGTCCTTGGTCGAAAGCTTCCCCATGAGTGTCATGGGCAGCTCCACATTCTCAGAGGCAGTCATGGTGGAAATGAGGTTGAATGTTTGGAAGACGAACCCAAGCTTTTTGAGACGGATGTCCGCCAGGTACGACTCCTTCGAAGTGCTGTCCACGGTGTCACCGAGCAGCTCGACGGATCCCTCCGTACAGCTGTCGATTGTGCCAACGATGTTCAGGAGGGTCGTTTTGCCGCCACCACTGGGCCCACGGATCATGACAAACTCACCCCGTCGAATCGGCCCGAAGCTGACTGGGGCACCGTCAGTCGATTCTCGCGGGACGTTTTGGTCAGCTTCGGTTTGCAGAGACTCTTCGCACAGGTGAATGTCCTTGAGCGCCACAACATTGTCATCAGATCCAGAAACTGGATAGCTTTTCCCAACGTGGCGAAGCCTCAGCACCACGGGCTCACTCTGCAGCTGTGCATGACGCATCCCAGTGGCATCCATGGAAAGAATGGCAAAGAAAGTGAAACGGTGAGGCGAGAAAGAAAAAAAAACACGTGTGTTTCTCTGTTTGACGGTTCGGTACTGAGTGCAATACCGAAGGTAGAGTAGGATGTACGGGAAAGGGTGCAGAAATGGAGAGTGGACGCAACAGCGGGTGTGTGTGTGTGTGTGTGCGAAGATCAGCGACGTGATCACCATGAGTGGGAGGAATGTTTTTTTTTCACATGGAAAAAGCGGGTTGTGAAATGCAGGTCTGAGTGCGGGGTATGATTGGAAAGAATGATTGTACGCAAACAGAAAACCAAAAAAAAAGTGTCGTAAGCAAGAGCAAAAACGAAAAGAAAGAAAAGCAAGATTGATTCGCGGAACGAGCAGCAGAAAGAACGAAGCGAAGACGTTGAGCGAGACACGCGAGCGACGTTCAGCTCACCCTGTCCACTGCCTTTTGGCGATTGCATCCCTCGGTCCCCTCTGTTCCGTTTACCTCTGGCATGTTGTTTGCATTTTTTCCTCCTCTTCTAGTCACGGTGGTTGTTATTTCTGCGATCGCGCTCAGACGTAGATGGCGGTCTTGGTTCGCGCACTGGAGTTGCTGGCGAACGGGTCCATCATGCAGTGCTCTTCCGTGAGCTGGTCCGCGCTCACGAGGACGGGGCGGGAATTGGTGCATCGCAGCTTGTATGCCGCGAGAACCACGAGACTGCCAGAGAGCAGTCCCAACGCGCTAGTCAGAGCAAACTGCGCGATGGACGTGGAGGCAGCTTTGGCCGAGCTAGACTTTTCGGTCGTCTGAGGAACACTGTCAACGATTTGTGGTTTCACCTGCAGCTCGGCCGGCACGGCTCTCAGAGGCCGCACCGCGTCGTCCTCGCACGTCCACGGCAGCAGCGTCGAGCGCGCTGTTTCGTCGCCGGGTGTGGTGCCGCGCGTGCCAATGTCCAGCCAATGCGCCTTCACGGGGAGCACCGCGACATCCGCGACCTGAGGCAGTCCACGGAAGTCATCCGGGACCCGTGATGTGCTGTTCCACGCCAGCATGACAGAGACGCGCGCGGTGAAGGTGAGTTGCACACGGGGTGCCGCACTCACTTCCTGAAGGTCGGGCGCGCGAAGGACGATGGACAGCGTTGGACCGTTTGTCAGCATAGGGCATTGGTAGAGGGACAAGGTCTGCGTGGATTTCGCAACCGCGGAGCGGCCCGAGTCCTGCTGATAGGCAATCAGCGACAGTCCGAACAACTCGCCGAACGGTGGCGTTTCCGTCGTCGTCGTCGCCGCGTCCATGTTGGAAGTGTCGTAGCCGTCCAGGAAGCTGAACATCGCGTCACATGTTGACATGGGCTGCAGCTGGAGCTGCACGCTCACTTGCTGTTCGTAGAGGCTTACTGAATCCGACGTCCACTCTCCTGTGAGTGTCAGCGAGAGGTCCAGCGTACTCGGCGCGTTGAGGCCGAGCGGCAGACGCACGGAGCTGTCAAGCGTGTGCAGCAACAGCGGCTGAGGCCCCAAAAGCGAGGTGCGTGTGGGAATACTACCCTCGACGTAGAGGTGGGCCTCGGCAACAGAGTGACGGTCCGCGGGCACGAGGTTGGGAGTCTGTTCGTATGCCGCGGCGGTAGGCGTGCCACCAGTGCGGCGTTGCGACCCTGTGGTGGTACACTGACTTTCCTGGAGCGTGCTGTTGACGCGGTAATCGCAGTTGAATCCCATGAGACCGGCTTGGCAAAGGCACAGCGAGTCCAAGCCGAGGGCGGCACCGCACACACGGTGCGGTGCGCTGGCATCAAGCAGCGCGTCGTCTGACACACGCGAGCAGTCCACCTGACACGCAGGAGCCACCTCCACCGGCACAAACCGGTAGTGGAGCTGAAACCCACTGGACGTGCCCTCCCAGTCGGACACAAACACGAGATCCAAGAGCGTGCTGGAGGAGACGACGGTTGATGGCACAGCCTGAGTGCTGGTGTACCTCTGGACGAGGTACGCCTGCCCAGCCTTGGCAGCGTTGAGCGTGTCATAGATGTTGAGAAAGTCGTAGCCTGCCTCGAGGTCCATCTTGATCACCTCCAGAGCGACACGGTGCTGGGGTGGGGCAACGATGCGCCAGCGGCACGTCAGGCTCGTCTCGTACCGCGCAAAACCGTTGACCTGAATGAAAGCCCCGTCCGCGTCGTTGTCGTTGATCACGACAAGTGCACCCGTCTCGTTGCACCAGTAACTCCGTTCACGGCAGCCATCGCCGCCGAAGCCGTCGCAACAGTACTCGCAGTGTGGCCCTTGGAAGCAGCCACTCCCGCCTACGCGCTCGTCTCTGGGGCACTGACACATGCCGTGTGCCGTGTCGCACACCCCGCCGTGCTCGCAGGTGCAGTCAAAGTTGCAATTTGGGCCAAACCAGCCATCCTCGCAGGTCCGGCAGTCAGAGGCCTCCTTGAAGTGTCCGTGCGGATCACACGTGCACTTGAGAGTCGTGTCGTCGCACGTGCCGCGTCCGCCACACAGCACCGCTGCGGCACACTGGGAACAGTCGATGAACTGATAGACGCGCAAGCACTCACACTGACCCGTTTCCGTGTTGCACCTCCCGCGGGAACCGGAGCAGTTGTCAGGGCATGAAAGCAGCGGTGCGACCGCAGCCACACCACTCTCCTGCACGGTCGTGGGGGTGGCGGTGGCTGTCAAATGACCCTCACGCGCGGCGAGCGCCTCGGAGAGGGCTGCGCAGCGCCGATAAAAGACGAGTCCTGGCGCCGTGACAACAAGAGAGTACGCCTGCGTCGGCTGCGTTATGACAGAGGCACCGTGCACAAAGACTCGGAAGCTGCGCCCCAACTCGCCTGTGAGGGGCAATTCTATCTGCTCCACATTGTTGACGCGATCGAACTCGCGGTGCGGTGCTTTTCTCCGATCGTGGCTGTAGTACAGACGCCCCTGAGTGTCAACGACGATGAGATCAAGGTCGTGGACAAGACTCCGATTGGACCCCTCTGCCGCTGTGCCAACGTCCGTCCAAACGAGAGTCACCTTCACAGTCGCGGTGTTCATCTCCGGATTGACGACAGGCTGCGTGCGGTGCGTCTCCCCCTCTGATGACGAAGTGGCGTCCTGTGAGGTGTCCGTCGTGGACACTGCCGAGAAGCAGAAGACGTGCGATTCCTGGTGTGCGATGGGGACGCGATCGCGGAACCACAGACGTGCACGCGGTGTGAGCAGTGCCTCGGACGTGAGTGCAGCGTCCCCAGAGTTCCACGTGGCTGCGCTCTCTGTCCGCGCGAGGAGAGAGAGATCGACGCGGCCGAAGCCGCTGCGATCAGGTGTCGTTGAGAGAAAGTGAGTCGCGTGGATGATGGCCGCCTTGACGAGTGCTGCGGACGGTGACTCCAGGCCACACACCTCACGAAAGTACTGTCTGACCAGTGCGGCGCCGCCTGCCACGATTGCGGCCGACATCGATGTGCCGTGCTTCTCCACGACAGTGCACTGGAGGCTGTCAGCCCGACCATCCGAGTTGGCCGAGCGGACTGGATCACCAGGCGCCACGACGTCCGGCTTTTGGCGCTGGTCGTACGTCGGGCCATGCGCGGAAAAGGAGGAGATGTAGGTCTGCGAGAGGCCAACCTTGTTGTTGTGCGATCCGACAGTCAGGACATTTTTGGCGCGCCCGGGCCGCGTCGGCCCGAGTGTCGGTGCGTTGCCAGCGGCGAAGATGGCCAGCATATCGTCATGCTCATAAAGATACTGATCGACCATTCGCTCCATGGCGCTGTAGGTGGGGTGGCCTTCAACGCCCCACGAGTTGCAGGTGATGCGTGCGCCGACGTCGTACGAGGGTGTGAAGACGTCGCGAAAGTTGCTCGGCAGCTGCAGCTTCGGGCTCTGGGGGCAGCCCAGGTCATGCACGAACAGTTTTGCACCTGTCGCGACACCGTTGTACGCGCTCATCGTCTTGTGGCCCTCCACATACCCAACAGCACTCCCTGCGACGTGGGTGCCATGTCCACCGACGCTGTCGGCTGCGTCGCCGACGGGGTCGCCTTCGCACGAGGCGCGAAGATACGAGATGATCTTGCGGTGATTCTTGCTCTTCTGAGGATAGTATGCGATTCCGCTGTGGTGCGCATCGTAAAAGAAGCAGCTGTCGACGTCGACGCCGCTGTCAACGATGGCGACGACCTCGCCAGAGCCGTTGATGCCAGCTGCCCAGAGTGGGTGTGCGAAGAGCCACCGTTGTGTGCCAACGGCGACGGCACTGTCGAGAGCAGAGTTGTTCTGGATGAAGCTGACGGCGTGAACGTTCGCCGGCTCCGCACCGTTTGACAGTGGCTCGAGCCACCGCACCGAGTGGTGTGCCGCGACAAGCAGCAGCGCGCGTCGGCACACACGCAAACGTGCGGTGGGCGTCGTGTCCGACCCATCGGAGGACGCGGAAGAACGAGATGCCGACAGGACCAGGACAAAATGGTCCGAGCACGTGCCGAGGCAGGACCCTGGGTGCATGGCAATCCGGCATCGCAACTGCTCAGTGG
Source organism: Wallacemonas sp. MBr04 (assembly GCA_030849635.1). Classification (NCBI taxonomy): domain Eukaryota; phylum Euglenozoa; class Kinetoplastea; order Trypanosomatida; family Trypanosomatidae; genus Wallacemonas; species Wallacemonas sp. MBr04. The sequence continues at coordinate 20,539 of JASANR010001448.1, read as the reverse complement.
TCTCCCCGTGGGACTGGCCTGGTGATGAGTTTGGCACCGGTGCTAAGAATTGACGAAACGACGGTGTTGACTCCAGCTCTCGCTTCACGGTGTCTGCGTCACCGCGGACCGTCCACACGCCGACGCGTAGCAGCGACGCCATGTGGTCAGGGGTCGCTGCTGGAGGACTAACCTCTTCGACGACGGAGTCGCTCATCCACTGTCGCAGCTCGGGAGACCACTTGAGTCGAGGCCCACCTGCGCGTGCTGCAAACACGTCAAACGCAGTCACGACCGTGACTGAAGACATGTCATTTGTGTCTGCGCGTAGCAGCTCTCTGCCTTCATCATCGTCACCAGCCGTGGCCCACATACCACCGCCGTGAAGTGTCGTTGGCCGACGGCGCATCAGATCATCAGGCACGTACGCAATCAGGTGTGACGCGTCTAGGTGGTGAATGTCTGTCACATTGTTCGCAATCAGCTTGCCCTCGAAGGTCTGTGGAACGTACACAAGTGGCGGGCGGCCGATCGATGCAGGAAGGCGAGGCCGCACAAGTACCATGAAGCGGCCTGAGCGAGCACGTGTCGTGCTGTGGAAAAGAGTTGGGTGAGGCCCCACAACAACACGCGGTGGCGGCGTCTCAGTTCTTGTTGACTGCTGTACGCCAGGCGTCAGCACCACTGGGGCATCAGCCAGTGCTAGCGCATACATTGGCACTCGCCCGCTACGCACCCAGTCTAGCACGTTTGCACTAGACCATGGTGGCACTGTTTCGTCTCGTTGTCTCACGAACAGTGGGTTCGTGATGGTGTCGCTTTCCGCAGCCCCGACGGTGAAGAGGGTGATCCCGATCAAAACCCACGCAGCGACCGCCACAACCGCACGCATCTGTGTTCGTGTTTTTTGGGGGGAGGGGAGAGCAACGAATGTGAATGTGTGGGAGTGGTAGGAGTGGGGAAGGTGAGTAGACGAAAATGAAAACACAGTAATTCAACTGTCGCAGCAAGGGGGACAAAAAAGAAAAGAAAAGCACTACGAGTCGCAATCAGCAAGGAAACAAAAAGAAGATGATCGCAAAACAGTACAGTGGTCTCCCCTGTTCGGAGAAGGGGAGGATGGCTCTGACGGCTCTCCCACTGGCAGCACTAGTTTCGATGAGAACGGGAAATACAGCAAACAACAGCAGCGAACCTGCAGAAGAGATGACGGTGGTTTACTCAGAAATCGCAGGAGTGAGAGCGAGTGTGAGGATGAGAGGAGGAGGACGATGACGACACGTGATGCGAAGCAGGATATAAGGTGGTCAGTAAGTGATGTGGTTGGCTCTTTTTGTTTTGTATTTGTGCACTAGCAATAGGTGACTGCCGAGGACTATCGGTCGTCAGTGGAGCAGTCAGAAAGATAAGGGGATCGTCATGACCAGAGGTGTTGTTGCTGGTGTTGTTGTTGTTGTTGTTGTTGTTTGATACGGCTGCCACGAGCGTGTGTACAACACCAGAGAAAAGTTGAGTGGAAAAAACGATAAAAAGCGCATCGGAGGCTGAAAAGTTAAGCTGCTGTCGTGAGAGAAATTCCGCAGAGAGAGAAACAGAGAGGAAAAAGAGAGACCGCATGCTGTGGTGTCGCGCTCCGCGTTTCAAAGCGTCTCGTCGGGCTCCACGACTCCTCTTTCAGCGGCGTCGACAAGGCGACGAAGAAGTGTCATGAGCTCCTCCTCGTGTGCACCCTCAACGCGTCCGATGGGACGTCCCTGTATGTACGCGACAAATGTGGGAAGACTACGAATGTCGTGAAGAGCTGTGACTCGCGGATTTGCGTTTGTGTCGACGAAGATGATGCGAATGCGATCTGCGTAGTCGCTCAACTGTTCGCGCAATTGGTTCTTAATGCGCTGGCAAATGACGGCGTCCTCCTCGCATAGGCCTTCTGTCTTGTCGTCACTCGCCACGTCGATCGTTTCGAGTGGTGGAGCGTTCATCACCCTCGTTGCCGTGCTCATGATGTCGTCGACGGAGAGCGTGTCCGACTCCACGCCCGTGCCGCTTGTCCCAGCGGGGCCAGATGTGCCAGGTTTGATGTCGGCAAGCTGTTGGAGACCTGGTGATGCCACGTCAAGTGTTGTTGCCTGGGACTCTTCCGAGCTCGCAGTGCCGCGTTTCGTGGGGTGTGTGGATGAGGTTTTGATAGCCTCAAATGGGTGCGACACGCTGTGAATGAGGCGTTCCCGAATGACCTTGCACGGCTCGCACACAGGTTTGTAAAAAAACACCAGCGTTGGACTGATTTCCACGTCCTTCAGAAACTCTGCGGGTGACCCTGCAAATGAGCTGTGCTGCCGACGGTTGGAGAGCAGCGCGCCGACCGTGGTCGTCATGGGAACGACGCCGCGGGCGAGCGCGAAGGTCTCACAGACAGCTTTGGGGGCACTGGCGAGAGGGATGGGATGAAAGCGATTCGCCACGTAGTGTCGCATCGAGTACGAGGGTGACTCTCGCTGTGCGCGCAGTGTCACGCACAGTGCCACAGCGACAGCAGAGCTGTGTGAGCTGGTCAGCATCTCTCCAACGAGACAGTGAGCACTCGAGAGGCTAAGTCGCCTTTCACCTATCCTTCGGTACGACTCTGAGAAGATGGTAGTACTTGAGAATGTGAACAGTGAAAAATAATACCAAATCCAAAAGAGTAGAGACGAGCGTGTTCAGTTGCAGTGATGGTAACAATTCAAGACACAACAGTCAGTGGAGAGAGAAAGAAAGAGAAGTGAACGGAACCAAAAATGTAGAGCGAACGCAAAAATTAGTTTTTGATGGCAAGGTGAATGTAGTATATGTCACAACACCCTTACACGCCTAGTTTGTCTTCCTCACTAGTGATTTGTATATATGTATTTTCTTCTCTGCCTTACGGATGCGGTCTAGACGATGAGATCAGTAGCTCTGGAGTCAAGTCAGTGGATGACCGAGAAATGTAGTGAAGGCAAAAACAAAAATGATGGGTGGAATAAGGAGCTACGGAGAGGCGACGCAACCACAGAAGAGAGAAGCAACAAAATTAGGAACGCCAACGATGTGTGTGCGTATGTGTGTATGCGAATATCGCGACGTAGACGGTAAGTGATAGGGGGGACGCTTTAAGAATCCTAAGCCGCGTGTGCGTCGTTTTCCCTTTTTTGTTTTTAGTTGGGTACGTGAATACAAAAATAGGTGGCGGCAAGGTGGGAAACTGGACGAAAATGAGAGAAAAGGACGGAGAACGGGAGAAGGCAAATGAATATACGTATATGTGTGAGAGAGGCAAACCATAACTGTAGGAACCTCAACACGAGCTGCAAACGGGACGTGACGGGATGCGAGTATTTATAGAATTCTCACACACGTCCAAGACACGGCATGATTGCCTGTCTGGCAATCCGCCAGTTGTGACGCTACGCACATAACGACACGCATTTGTGTGGCTTGATGTTGCTGAACGCACTGTAGGCTGGTACTTCTGCGACGATGCATTATGTCGAGCAATTCGTAGAATCAGAGGAGTTGTTCCAGATCGTTGGCTTGTGGTCCTTACACAGGTGCTCGTGCTCCCGCACCCTTGTATCGAGGAAAAAAAGAACAACAACAAAGAAAATGGGAAACATAACGGAATATGCGGCAGACAGAGATCGTCAGCAACCACGAAGGGTGGGTGGAGTGAGTCAAAACGGACACGCCCCATGTGCATAACGTGCACAATCGGTGCCCGCTGCGCGAGCTAATTGGACACAGAGGGATCAAAGCGTGGTCCAAGAAATGTGCTGACAATGTGCTGCCACAGCTCCCGCTCTGCGGCCGTCAAGACGTTCGATTCCTTCAGGGCCCAGTGCCACTGCGATGCAACGCTGTCGCCGATCTCATCCAAATCGGATGTTGGGCGATTGGCGGGGTCGCGAATCGCGTCAACCCCACACATCTCGCTCAGCCGGCCAGCGTGGAGGGAAACGACCAGAAGCAGAAGCAACGCCTTGTGCCGCGCCGCCGCCTTTTGGTCGCGCTGGTCGGGGGCCGCGACGCTCACGGGTCGCTGTTTCTCCGTCTCGCTCGTTTTCGGAGCGAGTTTTGGGGAGGTCGAGCTGGAGCGCCGACTCAGAGAACTGGTTGATTTGGCGGAATTGCTCTGCAACAGCGCTTGCACCTCGTCGGTGGCTTCTTCGAACACACCCTCGATTCCAGTCAGGTCCGCGTAGTCGTCCGTGTCACTGTACGATATATCCTTGTCATCGTAGTCGGTTGGTGCGACAAGGCTATGCCGAAACACCTCCGCGGCGATCTCAATGTCCGCACCCAACTTCGATATCACCGGGTCAGACTCCGTCTGAGCCATTAGACGCTTCCATTCGATCGCGCGCTTTGTGGCCGCGAGGCGAAGACGGGCATTGTCCAGCTCATTCTGAGTCTGGCTGAGTTTTGCCTCAAGTTCTGCCACATCCGTTTCGCACTGTCGCATCTCCGCGACGCTCTTTTCGATCGAGGACTCCTCCAGATCGACCTGGCTGAGTCCATGCGTGGTTGCCATCCGTGATGATGAAGGGGGGAGGATATGGCGGCCACTCAGTCGATATCAAAGCAGAAGTTGTCCTGTTGGGTTTTGGTTCGCTCAGGTGTGTGTGTGTGTGGATTGTTGTGGTTTTTTTTTTTAGCGAAGCTAGATGAAAAGAAAAATAAATACACGTTACGCGATCTTCCGCGCACCAGATAAGGGAGGAGATAGTGAAGAATGAAGCTGAGAAAACAAGTCTTCTGAAGGTGTGGGGAAGCAAAATGTGCGGAATGTCACGCGGCTGACAGATCTGACACGCAGTAACGGCAGTAAGAAGGGAGGGGGACAAGGGGGGAATATGTAGTGAGCATGGTGACTCAAAGCGCGCAGCGCACCACCAATGACACGACGACACAACGACACGGAGGCAGAAATCCGACAGTTGTGCAATGTGAGCATCGCTTAGTGAGCGGTGCATACGAGAGGAGGCCACACACGTTGGTGCGGAGAGGGGAGGGGGGGGGGAGGGGGGATTCAAGGCGGATAGTCCCAGTTGCAATCAAGGTTAAAAGGGAATGGAAAGCAGTGCAAGTAACGATAAAACCCTGACGCAGAGCGGTCAAACGGGCAAATAAACAAACGAGCTCCGCGTGTGTGCGTGCGTGTGTGTGTGTGTGTGTGTTCGAACGAGCAAATAAATAAACAAAAACGAGTTCCGCATGCGCGTGTGTGTGTGTGTGTGTGTTCGAACGAGCAAATAAATAAACAAAAATGAGTTCCACATGCGTGTGTGTGTGTGTGTGTGTGTGTGTGTGTTCGAACGAGCAAATAAATAAACAAAAACGAGTTCCGCATGCGCGTGTGTGCGTGCGTGTTTGAGATTGTAGTCTTCACGGACTCACGCCAACCTTGGTAGTGGTGGAGGTGGTGACGCTGGCTATCGCTCCGTTTCTTGTCTGCTCCTCAGCAAACTTGATCAATCGGCATCCAACTGAGTAGTTCACCAGTTCCAGTTGTGAGCTGCAAGACAGGTCGAGGCCAGTGGCGATGGAGTCACGCTTCCCTGTGGCATCGGTGCAGGCCAAGACCATGCACGCGCGCGCAGCCGTTTCGATTGGAGCCGTTGCACGTGCGCCAGTCTCGCACGCTGACTGTCGCTGTCGCTGCGCCACGACGTCCACCACAAGGATGGATTCCCCAACACAGGTCACAGACGCGCGGAAGAGACCCAAATCCGACAGTATGATGGACTTTTCAAAGACCATATCCAGCATTGCAATGAGAGACACATGAGCCTTGCCACAGAACACACGTGCACAGTGGGTCGCGGTGAGATCCATCATGCGAAGGATCTCCCCACCGAAAATGGTCTGGTTCACATTGCAAACGGCGGGAGAAAAGGTCCGATCAACCAGGACGGAGGTCGACTGAGGCGTTCGGTAGGTTTGCTTTGCTTTGTTCACATCCAGCTCAATGCTTGACCAGTGGAGGACATCATGTAGCAGCTCTGCCGTTGCCCCGTCCATCGGGCCTGTGGGTGAGGCCGCAGACGGAGAGCCAGACGATGGCAAGGGTGGCGGAACAACAGCAGCGGCCTTGTACATTTTCTTGATGGCCGAAGCCTGATACTTGAGGACGCCGTAGAGCTCATGTCGCCGACGGCCCTCTTGAGTTGTCAGGCGGACCGCTGGTAGACAGCCTTTGCGAGCCTGGAGAGGGTTTGCCGCGTCGATGATCACCATCGTCGTGTAGTACTCGCTCAGCACTACCGGCTGTGGCTCGTCAAACGACTGGCGCATCACCAATGTATGCAAGCCAGCCGAGCTGGCCCCGATGTGAATCACGCGCGTCTCTGTCAAGAGCAGGTCACCATTGTACGTGGGAGCGTGAAAGAGGCTGCAGTTGAAGGAGATGGTGGACATAGAAATACCATCGGGCATGCTGTAATCCGCAGGACATGGGTAGCCAAACATGAAGTAGAACAAAGCGCGCGGAACGGTGTAGTCGACGAAGAACAGGACGCGACCAGCGGGTGCCACGACACGGTGGTTGACATCGAGATCTGCACCTTCGACAAACTCACTGCGACGGAACACAAAAGCCTCCGAGTCGTGAACACCACACGCTGTGGATTCACCCACCACAATCGGTGTATCAAGATCCATGGTTCAACCAGTGGCTTTGCTTCTGCTTCGTGTCAGCGTGGCAAGAGGAATAAGGTTCTTGAACAATGAGGAAATGAGGATGCGTTTTTGCAGTAGAGGCGAGGGGAAGGAGGGAGGGGTGCAGAAGAGAGAGGCACAGCAACCAAGAGACAGAGAGAGAGGTACACTCTCAAATGCCACCGGCACGTCGCAGTTCTGGTGTAGCCATCGATGGAACGTTTGCACACAACGAGAACGAGCGGAGAATAGGGGAGAGGCGACTGTCGCATGCTTGACAAGTCAAAAAAAAATATCCAGGAGTGACTCTTCTTGAGGGGGGAGGGTAGCTCACTTATTTTGGTCGAACTCTGGATGGGTGGCAAGGAACGAGAAAACAGCGCTGCCACCAATTCAAGTACGCGCGTGTGACTGAAAAACTTTCTGTCCAGAAAGGTAAACAAAACCATTTGGGAGGGGGTGAAATAGAGAAGTTGTGAAGACGCCGTCCAGAAATGTCGATGGGGTTGTGACTATTGATTTCGTGCCTTCTGGTGTTTTTCCTCTTTCAAGCGTACGTCAAAAGCCTTCTTCCTCTCCCGGCTCCGCGCGTACCGCCCTCGCGCATTCATCATGATGTGCAACTCTTCTTGGGAAGCGTTCTCCACATCGAGGCCAGTGTCGATGGCTAGTCCCTTGCCGGAAATGTTCGAGTTGATGAGAACAAAAGCAGCGCGATTCGTCACCACCTTCCCTCCTTCGCGGCGGTGAGCGTGCAAGGTGACGTCCACCTCCATCGTCGAGTGTCGCACGTACGAGACCTTGGCCACAAGTTCGAGATAATCACTCGTCAGCACAGGCTCGCGGAACTCCATGCTATGCATACCCATTGTGTACACAATCGTGTTGCGCGTAAACCGCTGCGCGCATTGCACCGCCACCTGCTCCATCCACGCCATGAGTTCGCCACCGAAAATGGTATCGTTGCCGTTGACGTACGCCTGCATAAAAAGGCGATTCACCGTGAGCTTGGTGGAGCTGAGCGAAACCTTGGTTGCTTTCTCGCGATTCACAGGGTCCTCGACTTCCGCGCTGGAAAGCACGAGCTTTTTCGTCTCCCGCTCAGCGATTGCGTTTTCCTTCTGCGCTTGCAGAATGACGGCGTATCGGTCGTGGAGGAAAATCTGCTCGTCTGTTGTGAGCTCAACGGCAGGCACGAATCGAGCCGGTCGCAGGTCTTTGGTGATCATCGTCATGGTGAAAAAGGACTCCCCGCATGCTTCTACGGAACCGTCCTGTGCGTCACGGAAGATACGCACGTAGACACCAATAGAACTTTTCCCTGCGTGGACTACGCAACTCTCTGTGCGCACGTGGTCGGTGCTCCTAATGTGCGAGGAAAACAATGTGTTGGTCACGGCAACCGTTGTCTGTTGGAAGGGCACCTTTTGGAACCCGACAGCCGCACGGACCACCTCTGTTGAGCACTGCGCGGCGGCAAGATCGAGAATCTGAAGCACACGTCCGGCAGGAATCAACTCCGGGGGTCTGTAGCTCAACGGTGCGGCCTCCTCTGTCCATGTCCATGACTTGGGGGCGAAAACGCCGTTCTCGGGGTTGCCGACAGTGAGCGTGCGTCGAGCTGCGACACCGACACCGCACGCGGCCTCACACAGCCGAGTCGTTGAAGAGCGCGGCAAGAAGCGGCGAAGCATTGTACTCCTCTGTCAAGAACGAAGCACCACAGTAGTCCACGAGAACGGTGAAACGGGCGTGATATGCGTGGCACTGCAATAGAACAAGGTGTGCACAGAAAACAAAACGGACTCACAACAACACAAACAAAACACAACAAAAAAAAGCCTTGCGAATGAGTACGAGGCGTGTCGATAATAGCAGTAATCAGGAAGAAGGGTAGACTAGAACGGCTCACGCGAATAGACAACTCACTCACGTTTTCTCTCTCTTTCTATTCTGTCTGTGCTTGTCTTTCCTTTCGCAAATCACAGAAAGTACAGGACGAGCAGGAAAATGAATATATATATAGTGATTGTAGGTACCGGGAAAAGAGAGAATGGGTGAGGAGGGGAAGGGGGCAAATAGTGATGCAGATGTTTGCACGGCGTGAACGGACACGGATAGTTACGCAAGCAAAAATGCACAGGGTCCACAGCTCCTCGAGAGCAACGAGCCCGAGGCAGGAAGGGAAGGGGTGAAGTAATAGGCGCGTGAAAAAGAAAAAAAGATTTGCGCGTGTGGAAACATAGAGGTTTCACCACCAGCATAGAGAGGTGGTGACGAGAGTCGGCCATTTCGCGTCGTGCATGGCAATGTATGTGCTGGAGTGCGTGAGGGTAACGTTTTCAGCATGCGTGGTGTGTATATGTGTATAACAGTCCTCCGTTTTCGCTCATACTGGGAGTGAAGAGGGGGAAAAAGACAAGAGGCGGTGTGCATCGTGTGCGCGCCATTAACTGTTTATTTACACGTGTGGTAAAGAAGAGGAAAAAAAAAGCTCCAGTAGCCGGAGAACAAGCATCACGAAATAGGAGGAGGCGGAGAGCGCTTCCGCGATTCCGTGTTTTGCTTACGCCGTTCGACGCTCCGCGCGTAGCGGCTGCGTGCCTCCGCGAAAAGTTGCAGCTCCTCTTGGGATGCCTGAGAGAGTTCAATTCCAGTAGGGATAAACGACTTCTGGCCAATGTCATCGTCGTTGATCAGGACAAAAGAGGCGCGGTTGGTTAGCAGCGTGCCGTTTGCGCGCTCCGCCCGCAGCACCACGTCCACCTCCATGGTGGTATTGCGCACGTAGATGACATTGGCCTCCAGTGTGACCCAGTCGGTGGCAAAGAGCGGCTCATCGAAGCTCAGCGTGTGCATACCGATCGTGTAGACATTCAGATTGCCAGTGAACATTTGCGCACAGTGGACAGCGTGTCGCTCCATCCAGTTCATCAGCTCACCGCCGAAAACGGTGTTGTTGTTGTTCAAATAGGCAGAGAAAAAGATGCGGTTTCCCTCGCAGCGAGTAGAGGACATCGGAACCTTGACAAGCTTGCTGGCGTTGATAGGGCAGTTGGCGTCCGCGGCTGTGAGTGTCTTGACGCGGCGCTGCCGTGTTTCCTCCAGATTTTCCTTTTGAATCTTGCGGATTGCATTGTACCGCTCACTCATGGCCAAGTCAAGCGGATCCGTCAACTCCATCGCGGGTATGATTTTCGCCGCCTTCAGATCAGGCGTAATGGCGACCATGGTGAAGAACGACTCGCCCGCCCATGTCTCGGACCGATTGCTCGGCGATCGGCGGTAGAACTGGATGTAAATGCCCATGGAGCTCGAGCCGCAGTGCACAACGCGCGCATCAAGGCGCACCGCATCGCCATGCAGGATCGGGCACGCAAATAGCGTGTTCGTCACACCGACCGTGCAGGTTTGATACGTGTTGCCGGTTCGCTTGGTTGCGTAGTCGGCCGCCACCTGCGAGACTCGCGCAGCGCACATGTCCAGCATGGACAAAATGATGCCAGCGGACAGGCGTGCACTGCGCATGCCTTGGAGACCGACAATATCGGTCCAGCGGACGTGGATGGGGTCCATTTGCCCATTCGCCGTGCTGCCCACGAGTAGATGGCGCTTCCCCATCGTCAGCGGCGAGGCTGACGCACGCGAAACCTGCACGGTTGACGTCGTGGCGGCACGAAAGGCGCGGCGAAACATTTAGCAGCTAGTTTTTCTTTTGTTTTCCGAAGAACCAAGGCCAATGGTCAAACAAAACTACAAAATGTGTTCACGGAGAGCCTCAATCAGTGGGAAGAAAACGCAACAAAAAAAAAGTAAAAACAAAAATGAAGGAAAACAACAAAGGGGGGAGAAGTAGCTATGACGGCCGATGAAGCCACGTACGTGTGACGCGATGTGAGTTGTTGAGCAGAAGAAACAGCACGAGTCGGTGTTAGTAGCGTACCTTTCTCTCTCTCTCTCCATGGTCCGTGTGCGCAGAGGTGCCGAAAGGCGTCGCAGGAAATGGTTGTCAGTCCGGGATAGAATGGGGGGAAGGTGAAAGGAACCACAGTGAGAGTAGCACAGACGGCGAGGAAGATGACGAGGTGGGTCAGCTAAAAAATAAAACCACGTGTAGCCACGCTACATCATCAAGCCTGACCGAATCACCAGCAAGCAACGCAGTACGTGGCGCGGCGTGGCCTTGATTATGTGAGCCAATGGCATTCAGTGAGTAACCTTGTACGCGTGCGTGCGTGCGTCTGTGTGCTCCTTCTTTGAGAGTTGGAATGAACAGGCAATCTCAGAACGGCGCAACAGTTGGATAGTTTCTTATTAGAAGGAATGGGTGCGGGGAGAGGAGAAGTGTGTACATGGGCACACGAATGTGCAACAGTTCGAAAAACGTTTGCATAGCAACCAAACAAAAAAAAGCAAAACATGAAGGTATGTTCTCAAGCACATGCAAGAGAGAAGTGGGGGAAAAAAACACGAGCTGCATCTGGGTGTGACGTGCTTTAGTTTACATACTGTGAGGCAGTAGAGAAGGAGGCAAGAAAGAAAGAAAAAAGAAGGCATCGTGGGCTGAGTCATGTTTACTAGATCATTCACGGAGAAGAAAAGACAGCTTCTGCACCGTTCCAGTGCGTTCCTCGGTGAGTGCCGCAAGGCGCGCAGTCATGACGTCCGATCGCAGGTGACTGGGTCCCTTGTTGTTTTGTGGTGTCGATGACAGTGAGAATCGCAGTTGCCAAATTTTTTCGTTGAGCTGGCGCAGCTCCTCTGTCAGGAAATGGATCTCGTCCTCCTTCGAGTCACGAATGGAGGCAGCCTCATCCATGAGCGTTTTCAGCTGTCCCGTGAGTGGCCCGTGTGGCCGTGTCGAGCTGTGGGTGACACTGCGCATCACCTCGTCCCCACAAGATGGGGCGGAGTCAAACGTGGTAGTGGTTAAGCCACACGATTCTTTGCCGAAGCCACTGAGCGAGTCCATCTGCACAATGCCTTGCTGAAAACGCTCCATAATTTCTCGTGAGCCGTTCGCTGCGGGTGTCGTGCCGATCGGCACGGGAGAGGACTCCATTGGGGAGCTGCGTCGCTTGCGTCCCGCAGTCGGCTTGGTCGCGTGTGCCTCGCGCAGCGACGGACGAGGTGACGTCCCGTGAACGGGCTGGTGCTTGCCCCGCTCATTCGCTTTCGGGCCACCAGCGCCGCCACCACCAGCCGCAGCAGCAGCAGGCTTGCGCGTTGGCTTTGAGGGATCACTTTGACTTGAAGCCGCCACTGGTGTCTCTGGTGTGCGCGTTGCGGCCACAGTGCCGGCCGTCGCCGTCGCCCGTCTTGCCGCCTTGGCATCCGTGGACCCGTTCTGTAGCGAGGTCCGCCCACTCAGGCGTCGGTTGCTGTGGCCGGGGTTTGACTCCGGTGCGGTGGCGTCCTCCCGCGGTGCGTTCGCGGCTTGTCGCGCGTCACCTTTGCGCACGAACGTGAACGGTTTGCGCTTTTTGGTCGCAAGCTTTTCCTTGAGAGCCTCCTCCGACTGGGTGTTGGGGAACATATTCTCTGGCGTAAAGATGTTTCCCCCATGCCCGTCCGTTGGCGCGGTGGAGAGCACGCCATCGACGTAGGTACGTTGCATTTTCTCACCTGTGGCCGCGACGATGTAGGTGCCGTCGCCGTTCAGGACGTTATGCACCCAGGCACAGCTCAGCTGATTTCCCTCGGCGAATGTAAACAACCCCTTGCCGTGACGCTGCGGGACAAGATCCAGAAGGGGGTTGTCCTGTTCGGCTCCGCCACTCGCCGTCGCTGGTTCCACGGCGCCGACGTACTGATCGCCATTCGGGTAGCGCAGCTGACCATCGCCGGCAACCACGCCGTGATCGTACACACCGTCAAACTGAAGCCCCTGGGCAAACTCAGCCTGGCACGCGCCATCGGGAACGCCATCTGCGAATTGCCCAGTGATGACTGAGCCGTCTGTCAGCACCATTCTTCCCTTTCCCCACGGCAAACCCGTGTGAAACTCACCCTCGTACGACGAGAAGTGCACAACGTATTTTCCATGTGCAGTGCTACCATTCATCGAGAGGGTGCCGTGGCCTTCATAGTTGCCATCCGCGAATGAGCCGGTGTAGTGGATGGTCCCAACCGTTTCCTGGCCTTGACCGTGCTTCTTGCCATGGCGCCACGATCCCTGATAGCGTATGTGCCCATCCACGTTGCGTGCATCCTGCTTGACAAACGTCCCTTCGCCGTGGAAGAAGCCGTTTAACCAGTCGCCATCATACCGTTGGTGCAGGAGATGATGCTCGTACGACCCATGGCCCTCCGCCTGGCCGTGCGAAAAGTGGCCTTCGTAACTTTCCTGGGCATTTTTGAGTGTCCCGTGGCCATGCGCAACGCCGTCTCCCACATCGCCCGTGTACGCCTCACCGCCTTCCCACTTCCACACACCACGGCCTTGCGGCAGACCTCGTGTCCAATGACCCGCGTAGGCCCCGGCACGACGGTACGCAATCCTGAGTCCGTGCGTGTGCGCTGGCAGCGCCTCGGTCTCCGGCGCCAGTGTGGCTGCGAGCTGGAGAGTCGCTTTGCCCTCCCCTTCCGGAACACCACGGGCAAGTTGTCCCTCGTAACGGCAGAAGAAGGCGTCGTCGCCGAACAGGTCCGGTGGCAAGCCGCGCAAGTGGCACTGCTCCCACACGCCGTCGCCGTCGGGGAGGCCTTGGCGCACGCCACCCTTGTAAAGGCTTCCATCGCTGAACGTGGCGCGCGCACCCGCACCACTAAGCTCCCCATCCACGCACGGCCCTTGGTAGGCCACCAACAACGGCAAGCCCCCTGGTGGTGGTGGTGACGACGACGCGGCAGGATCAGCGGGCTCCATCGCACCGTTGTCACCAGTGCGAGGGGTGGGGGAGGCACGCTTGAAGTTGACGCGGCCACTCAGCTTGTCGCGAACCCACGTCCCTTCGTACGTCGTGCCGTCCTGGCTCGTCAGTGTGCCTCTCCCCTCGCGGCAGTCGGCGCGAAACTGGCCTCGATAGACATCGCCGTTCGCGAGCTGCCACGTTCCTTCGCCGTCGCGGCGCAAACTGTCCACACCGCCAACGTAGCTGCTCCCGTCGCTGTACTGCACTTCCGCCGTCACGCTGCCTCCCGGAATCGCAGGCTGGTTGGTCGTGGGAACGTCTTGGACAAACGGTCCCTTGTAGACGACCGGCACGACTGCGGTGGTGGTGGTGGTGATGCCATCGGCGACGTTGGGCAGGCCTGGATAGCGTGCGGAGGACGCAGTGGCGACAGCGAGACGAAGCTCGCCCATGCCGTGGCGCTTGCCTCCGCGCCAGGTGCCGTCGTAGACGTCTCCGTTCGCGTAGTGGCAAACGCCAGCCGATCCGCTGCGTACGCCCATTTCAAACGGGCCCGTGTACGTGCTGAAGTCATCAAGCCCAGGTGCTCCCTGAAGTGTGCCCTGGCCGTGCATCTGGTCGTCTGCCCACGTGCCCTCATAGACTCGGCCGTTGGCAAACCGACATGTGCCATGTCCAGACCGCTTGCCAGCTAAGAACTCACCATCGTAGACGTACCCACGCGAGGTGGTCGCGGAGGGTGAATCAACCGCCGCCCCAGGCACACTCCCGGGCACCGTGAGAACACCGTGGCCATGCATGAGGTCGTTCCTCCACTGTCCCTTGTACAGCGCACCATTTGCAGCCCAATAGTATTCACCAGTGCCGTCCTTGACACCCTCCCCAATCGCCTCACCGTTGTAGCGATCACCGTTGGGGAAGTTCTTGTTCCATGCGAATCGTGTGTTGTCATGCATGGCGCGTGTGCGTCTGTGTGTGGGTGTATATGAATGTATATGAATGTGTAGGGGTGCGTATTTTGTTGAAGTGGAAGGAGGTGTGGTCCTGTTTGCAAGTTTTCAGCCAATTCGCCGGCAATGCAGGAGCTGGACAAGGGTAGTGGAGCAAAGTAAACGGTGGTGAGAAGTAGTGAGACCGGAGAGGAAGAGGGGGGGGACGAAGGAAGGTGCAGTTGGTGGTGAGTGGCAGGTGGTAGTACAGGTGTGTTGGATCCGAAGGAGCAACAAAAAAGAAACTGGATGGAGCAGGTGAAGGAACAACGAGCGACGAGACACCGGTATGTAGCTCATCGCCGTCAGCAACGATTCGAGTGTTTGGTATCATGAAGCAGTACATCTGTGTGTGCGTGGGTGAGAGAGAGCAGGTACAAGCAGGAGAAATGAAAGTGAAGCGTGGCAGAAGTGAACCACAAACAAGAAAAAAAAAGAGCAAAATTGAGCAGGGAAAAAAGGGGTGGAGCTGCGATGGGGGGGGGGGGGAGGCCGCGACTCCGTGGGGTGTCCATTTGTGTTTGTGTTGTGCGTTTTTTGTCCTTGTGTCAGATCTGGAATGCGCGGCTAGTCGGGTGCTGCAACGACTCGAAGCGCGTTTTGCCAAGATTCAAGGAGCTCCTCTGGTAAACCAATCTGACGCCCACCAATGGCGGCGTCGACAAGGAGGCTAGAGCGATACGCTGCAAAGTTCTCCTCGTGGTGCCCAGGTCGCGACGTGATCACGTGTGGCTCAAATGTTGGGATAAAGTCTACCACAGAGCGTGTCACCGCGCTTCCATCGCGCGTGTCGTCGGCGTAGACAGGTTCACCTCGCATGTCTACCAAGGTGACTCGCTCGTACGGAAACGCAAGGTCAGGGGACTCTCGCCTCTGCGCGTTGCACCAAAGGAGTTCCAAATGGTGCGTCGTGCAAAGAACAGTGGGCTGAGCAGGGGGCACAAGAGAGTCGGAGAAGTCATGGCCGTCTTTGTCGACAGTGGCACATGTCGAGTGGCAAAAGTGACGCAGTACAGCACCCAGAAGCGCGCGTCCATCCTCAGGTGCCGTGCCTTTGCCAAACTCGTCCAGAAGGACCAGAGGTGCGGGTGGGGTGTAGGCGTTTGTGGAGCTGGTGTCGTTCCTTGGCTCGACGGTTGGGACGTCATTTGCCGCGGGCAAGTCGCGCGCGTGTGCCAGTGGTGCCGCCATCTGCGCGCCGTCACAGTACCGCAGGATACGGTTGACGGTGAGGCACTCGCTGGCAAAACTGGACGCCCTGACGGACCTGCCCAGATACCCATCAAGGCAGCCTGTGGAGGTCCAGATACTGCTGAAAATGCTCATGGATGCCGCAGCGGCCGGAACAAACGAGCCGATCTGGGTGAGCAGTGCAATGAGTGCGACAGTGTTCAGCAGCACAGACTTGCCGCTCCCGTTCTGGCCCATCAGTACACAGACGCGCTCCGTCTCGTCAGTTCCCAGTCGTAGCGAAAAAGGATGGACTATGCTGGTGCCGATGGCACGGCAGAGCACGGGATGCCATCCGCCATCAATGTCGATGACACCCGCCTTGTCTTGCACCAGATGAGGACGGCACCACTGGTACTGTTGCGCGACATGTGCGAGTGCGGCGAGGCAGTCCAGCACGGCGAGCGCCCGCGACGGGGCCAGGACGTGCAGTGACAAGAACAGCAGCGACTCGTCCACGTCACGGCGCAGCTCGGCCTCGCGCTCGACAATGCGGCGCTGCAAGTCACCCACCTTGGCGTCCAGGTCGGACATTGCGGCTGTTTTGAAGTAGCCCATATCCGTGTTGTCATCTTCGTGGTGGAGTGTCCAGCCGTACCGCTGCTGCAGGTACCCAACGGTTTGAGCCCACGCCCCGTGTACGGCATCGGGTTCTGCGCCACCGTTGACGTTGCTGTTGTTGGTAGGTTGGTCCGGCCCCGTGTTCGCTGGGGCACCACTGGCAGCGGTCACGATGCCGGGCGCAGTAGGGTAGGCGCACAAGCCAGTCATGACGCAGTGCAGCGCATCACACAGCGACGCACGACTGGCGCACACGAGATAGCCGTATGGGGAGATGTAGACACAGCGCACCGCAACAGCCTCCCGCATGACGGGTTCGAGCTCATCAAATGCCTCCCATGCACGACACTCCAGCGCGCTGCTGAGGGAGTCAAGATGAAGTCTGAGCTCACCCAAGAGACCGGTGTTGTCGGCTTCGGAGTTGATGGAAAGGTGGGTACGTTCACGCGCCACTGTGTGCACGAGTACTGCTTCTGGTAGCACTGGCTGATGTGCCTGTGACGGCCACAACGAGGCCTGGCGAGATGCACGCAGGGTGTCACTGCCGCAAACGCCGTGCACGGTGCGCTGCAGCAGTTCCACCATGTCCTGCAGTGCGTCCACTTGGCATCGGTTCGCGACCAGGTCAAACAGGATGGCGCACTCGTGCGCCACGGGTGCGACAAGCTCCAGCGCGGTGAGGATTGCCCGCAGGGTCCTGTGCAGCGTGTGGTAGTGCCGGCGGTGAGCGCGGCCACGTCGGATGAGCGTAAAGAGGTGGTTCGTGCTGTGAAACCCTCGCAAGGTATTTCGGAGGGAGGTCAACAGTTCGTGGTGCTGCGGGGCCATGAAGAAAGCAACGGCCTCTTGACGACCATGTATTTCCTCAGCATCACAGCTCGGAAGCAGAAGCCATTGGCGCAACAGCGCGCGGCCCATAGCGCTTCTCGTGTGGTCGAGCACACTGAAGAGTGAAAGGCCCTCCTTGGATTGGCTTATCCCATACGGGCCACAAGGGTGGGCGTCTTGGCGCGTGATCTGCAGAGCTCGCAGAGTTTCACTGTTCATCAGCAAGACACTGACAGGACCCCGCTCCACGACGTCGGCCACGTTCAGCCGCAGTGTGCTTGCGTACTGAAGGAGAGCGGCCATCGCAGCCAGCATCGCCACATGTGTCATTGCGAAACGCGACCGCAGGTCCGCCTCTGGTACATGCGGGTACATGCTGCACAGTTGCGGCAAGGCACGCGCGGCGTTGAAGCCGGTTGTCGCGCTCAGGTGCAGCACGGTGCAGTGGCCTGCCATGCTCAGCACATCTCCCAACAGGTCAGAGCCGCTGTCTGCAAGGAGTGCGATCGGGGCGTGTAGTTGGACGTACTGGTACAGCCACAGTAAGCTCGGGGGAATGTCGTCGCTGTGCAGTAAGCGAGTATCTGCCGTGGCATCAGCGCGCCTGCGGTTTGGGGCACCACCCTTGTTGCCTGTTTCCGTTGCTGGCGTCCGGCCTTGCTTTAGGGATGTCGTCAGTTCAACACCTAGGAAGACAGGTACTTCAAAGACTTCCACGCGGCAGTGAAGCGGTCGATAACGAGCGCAGCCCAATCGATTGCCACGCACGCACAGGGCAAGAATCTCGCGCATCATCTCTGCGTCGTGCAACTCGTCATCGTCACTTTCGTCAGATTGTTCGTCGTCAGCTGTGGGCCAGGTAGCCACCTCAGGCGTCTGTTCCCGTGGTGGGTCCGTCATGAATTGTCGCTGTTAGGATGAAGACGGGAATACAGAACATCGAGTTCATGAAAGGGGGCAGGGAAGAGGAAGAGGGATGAGGTTGAAAAGGTGGAGACGGAGACACAGATACTCGCCAGGCTGTCGGCACCGCAAAGCCAGATGAAGTGGGGAACGACTGAGGTACAGGTCAACGCTACCGTTACAGTGAACACAACTGAAGAGGGAAAAAAAACGGCGCACGATATTATATTTTTTTTTTTGCGGCCACCCAGACACCAGTTGGGAGGATCTTGCGGTCTCGTGAGATTTACAGCCCTCGTTGAGTCACCACACACATGTGATCGTCGTCTTTGGTGCGGCACGCACACATACCCAGTGGTGATTGGTGTTTGATGTCATTTCTGTCCTTCGGCACAACGAATGACAAGTTTCAATATCCTGAACAAGAATATTGACGGTCAACGTGCATGAAAGGGTGCAAATTCACAGTCGAAGCGAAGTGTGGAAAGAATTCAGAAAAAAAAGGAGAAAAGAGAGATTGAAAAAACGAGGAAAAAAAGAGGCATCTATGATGGGAAGCCCGTCGCTCAAAGCCAATATCTTGACGATTTTGATTTTAGGCGCTGGGGGTGGCGTGGCGGGCGCTCTTCTTGGAGCCCTTCTTCTTGGCGATGGCCTTGTTCAGGCTGGGCATCACACCACCGCGGGACACCGTCACGTTCTTGAGCAGGCTGCCGAGGTCGTCGTCGTGGCGCACGGCCATCGTCACCGTGCGGGGGTTCAGACGGCGGGGCTTCTTGCTGCTCTGGGCGGCAGCCTTCACGGAGAGCTCGAGGAGCTCAGCGGTCAGGTACTCCAGGACGGCCGCCATGTACACGGCGCCGGACGCACCGACGCGGCGGGCGTACTGGCCGCGCTTCAGCATGGAGCCAACGCGGCCCACGGGGAAGATAAGACCGGCCTTGGCGGAGCGGGAGCCAGACTTGCGGGAAGCCTTCTTAGCGCTGCGGGGGGTAGCCATGGTGAAAGTGGGGTGAGAGTGGGGTGGGGGATGCAGAGGAGGGTTGAAAGAGTTGCGAGCTTTTGTTTTTTTGTGTGTGTGAAAGCCAAGCGGGCACAGGAGAGCACGTAAGAAGCGTGGAAGACGAGGGAGAGAAGGGAAATGGAGACGCAAGTGTAGAGCAACGGAGGGGCAAGTTGGGAAACGATTTCTGGTGCGTGCACAATGGCAGCGCGAAAGCAAGGTCAAAGCCGTCGTTGGTTGCGTGAATAAGGAATAAAACACACTGGGGGGTTTGTGAGACCGCAACTCCGAGTGACATGCTTCTCGGTCTGTCGCGTGGATCAACGATGTTTTTCGGTGCGTGTCGCCACACTGTAGGAGGGACACATCCTGTGTTGTGTGTGCAAGACGTCGAGCAACAACGGGAGCACACACACGCATACATATAGGGAGTGACTGCTCCCGTGAAAAGTGCGTACACCCTTATCGTTGGTTGCGCGTGTGTGTGTGGTATCGACCCTCTTGCTGGCATTTCCAGACGAGTCAATTTTTGTTTTTTGTTTTTGCTTCTCTTCCCTCGAGATTTCGAAAGGGAGCTGATCGAAAAACTACGAGCGCTGTTCAAACATGGTGGCGGAAGAGGAGAGGGGAGTAGAACAGCGCGAGACATACATGCTTTGTTCGTGAGGAAAATAGGAGAGAAGGGAAGAAAGAGAAAAGAAATGTGTCGGAAGCTGTGTATACCTTCCACAACAAGAAGGAATGAAGAAACATCAAAGATACCTGAAAACGGCAGAAAAGAAAAAAACAGATCCGGAAAAACAGAAAGAAGAAGAACAGGCAGCCCAGGTGCGGGAAGTGTGTATTGCACGTTAGGGGGGATCACAAACAGCCTACAGTCGAGAGCTGAGTCTACTATACATTTACACGTCACTACATACTTGTTGTTGTTTTTTGTTTGCCTTCTCTCGAGTCAGTTGTGTAAGCTAGATGTTTCTCATTCTTGCTTGCTGTTGCGATCAGGTTTTATTATTTCTTTTTTTTTTTTGCGATGGAGGGAGGGGACACACTGGTAGTCTTTGCAAGTGCGCAATGTGTGAATTGGAGACACATAGCTGTTTAGCCCCTAGCGATCCAATCAAAGACAGGAGGCGTGGATGCCAGGAATATATAGATGGAGAGGACACGCACTGTCGGAAATCGATCGACAAGGGTGGAAGCAAAGACATGAGGGGAGAGGAAAGGGTCACGTGTAGAGACGCCACCCACCCTCGTGCTATCACTGTTGCGCCTGTACACGTACTTCAGTTAATTTGCAAACTGAGTGGGACAAAAGGGGGTTTCAGCGGGTTCAGTTCATCCGTGAAGCCGGCCAAGTTGAACTTTCTTGTGACTGCGAATTCAATAGAGTGGAAAGCTTTAGAGCTCCTCAATGGCAGCAGGAGCGTTGGCGCGGTCAGCCGCACCAACGGACCCGTTGGTGATCTGGGGGTTCTCCTCACCGGTGCGGAGCAGACGGGCACGCTTGATCTCCT
>JASANR010001447.1:0-54170 GCA_030849635.1 Wallacemonas sp. MBr04 | reverse complement strand
GGAGGCCGCCGCGATGGAGAAGCAGCGCCGCGCTCGCCAGGCCGCCAACGCCGAGGCCAAGTAAACCACGGTGAACCGCGACAAAGCCTGGTGTGCGTCTGTCAACCAGAACAAGTCCGAATGTTTTCATTCAGACTGAAGCGAAAAGAAGAAAAAAATACGACTCAGAAGACATGACAAGTTGCAAACCAACTGCGAAACAGAAGCCCGCTCGAGTGGAATGTCGACGGCCTGTTCGCAATTGTGTGTGTGTAGCTTTCCCCCTTGTTTTGTTCTTCGAAAAAGAAGTTTTTGTTCTCGTAGGGTTAGGAGATAAAATCACACACGCACGATGATTCATCCGTGTTTTTTTTTGTAATCGAAACAAAACGTAACAAGAGAAGAAAAAATGAGAGAAGCCTCTTTTTGGAGAGGTGTAACATACGTCAGTTCTCTCCTCTTTCGTTGATTACTCTGTTCTAGCATTCAACCTAAACCAAACAACAAGTGCCGTTTGCACAACCGAAGCGCAAAAATGAACGATGCGAACAGAGCGTGAGTCTCTAGCCCATCGTTGTGCTTCGCCAAGCAGAAGTCTCAGGTGCGAACACCTGCTCGTTCACGTCTACTGGAGACGAACAAAGAGAGAGGGAAAATATGCACTGTGCTCTCATCTCTCTGTTCTGAGTTTTGTCTCCCCACGCGTGAGGTCACTGCCTTCAATCGCCGACGCAGACTCTGACCTCACACGCAAGCACACACCGTCCTTTCCCTCGACTCTCTCCCGCTTTGGGAGACAACAGGAGAAGGCGACGGTGGGCCTTGGACATCCACTCAAGGATCAACCTTTGCCATGCAGCACAGAGGACGAGCAAACACACACTATCTATCAACTGCTTGTCACCATCGTAAACACTCAACCTCTTCTCCTCTCGCTGCCTGGCTCTTTTCTTCCTCGCCGTCTGCCACACTGTCTGCTTCAACATTACTACAACTACAAAGTACCGTTCTTGTTTGTGTGTTTGTGTTTGCGTACGTCACAGGCCACAAGGGGGACGCGTTTCTTTTTCTTTTTCCTTTTACCCTTTTCATCCGGTGTTGCTCTCTTTTGCTTTGCAGTCGCTGTTTTTTGCACTTGACAGTAACTTGTGCAAGACAACACCCGTTCTTGGTCCCTCCTCAGACCCTCCCCAAACCCTTTTTCCTCTTTCCTCCCCCCTACATCCTTAACGTGCGGGCACAATGAACTGGTGGCTTATTGTTCTCATTGTGGTGATTCCGCTCATCTGCATCGCCCTGGTTGTCTACACCATTATTTACTTCCAGTCACCGGAGGATAAGGGCAGTGATATCGTCCCCAAGGCCGTCTTTGCCCTTGGCATGGTTGTCGCGCTAGGCAGTGTGCTACTCGTTCCTTTCGATGTGGCGAATGCACCAGACCCTACAGTTGAAAATAGATACAATCAGACACTCAACACAGAACTCATGTGGACAGTCGTGTTGTGGATTATGGCGGTGCTCGCGGTGGTTCTATGCCCGTTCTTCCTCTTCTTCTACGAGGCCTGGGACCCGGAAAAGCCGCGCGTAGGGAAGCAAGTCGCGCACGGTGTCATCATGACCATCATCATTGTCATTGTCTTTGGACTTATCGTTGGCCTCTGCTACTGGAAGGTCGGTGTGACGATCTTGTCGTTTCAGTCGTACACGGCGAGTCCTATCCTGGTCCAATCCGCTGCTGATATTGGCGCCCGCTACCAGAGCAGCTTTACCAAACAGTCCATGAGCCTCCCCGCCAGCTTCACAACGTACATGATTGGCATGCTGTGCTTCTTTGGGTGGATTCTCTTCTTCTTCTACGGTGGCATCGGCATCCTGTACTACCCCTTGTCGGAGATCTTGGCCTTCACGAAGCGCACCAAGGCGATCAGCGCGTCGCGTTTCCAGCAAGAGATGGCTGTCGTGCTGGCAAAGGCCGATGCCCTTCTGGAGATGGCAACGCAGCTGCAGAAGGAGACGCGTGGGCGCATCGCTCGGGCGAACAAGAACAAGGTGAACATCATCCGGAATGAAGTCTACTTGCTGGAGGCGCACCAGGACCAACTCATCTGGGCCTACACTAAGGCGGGCGGCTCGCCGTTCATCGTGTACGGCATGCTCTTTGTACACATTGTCATGCTGTGCACCGGCATCATCTGGATCGTGCACATCTTTGTCTACAACACGTTTGATGCAGACCCGTTCCTCAACACGCTGCTCGTGAAGCTGACGGATGCGTTTGCGCTGTGTGGTGTGGTGGCGTACGGCGTGCTCGCGTTTTACTTGTCCTGGTCCACCTTCCAGGGGCAGATCGCTCTTGGCCTGCGCATCGTCTTCTTTCAGATCCACCCGATGAAATACCACGACACGCTGGTGAACGCCTTCCTGTTCAACGCCTCACTGCTGTTGATTACGAGCTTCGCCATCATCCAGTTCGTCGCCCGCTCGTTCCAAGACTACTGCCCCTACACGGCTATTAACGGCCTCATGAACGTGTACGTGCTCAACCTCAAGGGCATCGGCCAGTTCATTCGGTGGGTGCAGTTCGCGTTTGTTGCCATGTCTGTCTTCGCACTCATCTTTGCCTTCTTGTGCATGAAGAAGAAGAGACGTGACCCTACAAAGATTCGCCTGAACGATCTCTAGTCACATGTACAAACGTGTCTACTCTTTTTTGGACAGCAACGACAGTACATACGAGCGAAACAGAGAGAGAGATGTGAAATGATATGGACCCACGAGAGTCTGGTACCATCACACAGACACACATAAAACAACAAAGAACACAATGACAGCAGCGACAACAAATAGCGCACTGGCGAGGAAGGCATCTTCCCCGTTTACTTTCAACTGTGATGAACAATCACTCTGACGTTATTTCTTGTGTGTGATTTTTTTCTTTGACCTTGCTCTCTGTCGCTTTTCTTTCTCCCTCTCTGTTTGTTATACGATGAAGACTGTTGCTTTTGTTTTTGCACTTTTGCTTTGGTTGCTGACAGTTGCTTTGTCGCGCGCATGCTTGCTTGCTTGCTTACTTTCATCTCTCTTGAAGGCCTCAATGCGTTTTTCTTCACCGGCTAAACCTCCTTATGTTCTTGCGTATTCGGTTTTTATTGTTTCGCTTCGTCTGAAGCGTTTCTTCCTGACCGACTTTGCTTGTGTAAATCCGAGGACTGCCAACTCATCAATGACGATACGAAACACACACACACACACGCACGCAAACGAACACGAGACTTCCTAAATGGGGAGTGCAGCGGATTGGTATCAACAGTCTCACTTCTACGACTGGCTTGCTTCCCGTTGCGTTAGCACTTTCATCCCTGATACTTTTCACCTTGGCTGCGAAAGTTGGATTTGGAGGGGACAGCGCTCTTGCTCCTGCTCCACCGCAAAGCGAAGAAAAAATGTTGGAAATTCAAGAAGGAAGGCAACAAACAACAACGTAGTATGATGCCACTCGAGACGGAGGCAACTGCGTGTGACACCACTATCTCCCACTTTGCTTTTCACTTATTGCTCCCCTCTCCTCTTCGTGCCTTCTCCTCCCTCTCTCTTTTGCTGTAACGTACACCAGACATCATTCCGTGCGTTGATCACACTTGCACGCCAATAACACGAGCACCCGCGCTGCTCATTATCACACACGTGACACATTTTCACTTAACAGAGAACAACAACAACAACACAGACACAGACACAGACACAGAGTCATCCGTTCGACCCAGTGTAAACTATTTTTGCCTTGTTTCTTTCGCGACACTCTTGCTTCCCTTGCGACACCATTGTACATACAGACCGGAAAGTCGTCACCGAGTTTTTCTTCAAAGACTCCCTCCCCCCAAAAAAAGAAGGGATTGCAGACGCAGAAATACACAGATGCCGGCACACACCCCGCTGTCCCACATCAAAGGCTACTACGCGCGGTGGCGTGCACGTCGTCACCTGCGGCGCGCACTTCAGTACAGTACCACGACCGCGTTGCTGTGGCTGCTCGTCGCACACGTGATTCTCACCACGCCCGCGTCAGCCTCTCTCATCGCTGCCTCGAAGATTCAGTACTGTCGCAGGGACGGCTCCTCAGACCCGTCCGAGCCCGCCGACTGCACGCGCAAGATGGTTGTCACGCTGACCATCGACAGCGGCCAACTCGCCGGCGTGGAGGACGTCGTCTTCATCAACTCCGCGTCGGATGAAACGGACACCAGCACGCCCACCGTTCAGTTCCAGGCGCTGCGCCTCTCGACGAGTCGCACCCCTGTTGTGTACCGCTACCCGCTCTTCTACACCCACAACTACAACGCAAAGCCCTTTGAGGAGAACATTGGTGGCACGCTTCTGAAGCAGTGCAACGCGGACTTCAACGCGAAGACGGCGACGTGCGGTATCTCGACGGACTCGAACCTGCAGATGGTGCCGTACTCACAGGGCTTCTGCTGCGACTGCGGTGTCTGCGCAACCCTGGGCCTCTGCGAAGCTGACTGGCGCGCCTCCAACGCATGCAACTTGTTCCAGACCTACACAACCGCGTCGTGCCTGCGCTTCGCCGAGCTGTGGTACAGCGCGTACACGATCGCGCCCATGCAGACCAGCTACACCATCACGCTCACCTTCTCAACCAACACAACCGATGCCACCAGCAACAGCACCAGCACGGTTGTGGCGACACTGACGCTGAGCCCACAGACGCCAGAAGACAGCTCCACCTCGCCCGGTGTGCTGGCGCGTCTCATCGGCGACTTTGCCTCGTCGGAGCAACCGTGGGACTTCACGAGCCGCATGCTCTTCGTCCCTTCCATGCCCCGAACACACGAGCGCTGTGCTGCTGGCGTGGCCGAGTACATGCTGCTCCCCATAACCGACGTGACAACCGATGGGCGGACGTGCAACAAGGTGGGTGTCTCCTACGAAGCCTTTGCCTCGCAGGGCAACGCGTGTCGACTAGCCAAGGGCAGCTGCCTTGCCGCGCAACTTGAGGACAAGCGCACGTCGGACATGGCCGCCGTGGCCGCCGGACGCGCTCCTACGTACTTGGTCTCCGGCTTCGGCGACTTCTTCGTTGAAAAGCTGACGGACGCCTCGACGGGTACGATGTCGCCGTACCTGTCCTACCAAGCGACCGCGGCCGGCACGAGCATGATCACCGTCACACTCAACGCGGATGATCTGGAGTTTGTCGTGTCCATCTCTCCAGGCCGGCTGCTCTCCGTCCGGATGAACCTGCAAGTCATCGACGCCAGCACCAAGGACGGCGTGCTGCGCGTGGACGTGGAGAACACGGGTACGCTCAGCTCCCGCTATATCGTCGCGGTCCCGACGTGCACAGCGGGGATTTTCCCCATCACGGCCCAAACGGTGTACCTCAGCCCTCAGGAGATCCGCAACCTCACCTTCAGCGTCCTTGTGCAGGACATCAATCTCGACACGAACAACGCCACGTGCAACGTGACCTTGCGCAATGAACAGGGCGTTCTCGACTCCTCGTCGGTCACCTTCGGTGTGAACAAGACCATCATCGACAACGGCCCGCAGGGTGGCGGTGGCGGCGGCGGTGACGGCACGGCACAGGATGGCAACAGCACGTCCACGTCGTGCAGCTCGTGCAGCTTTATCGACTTCAAGTGCACGTTCGGCAACATTTGTGTCGGCCTGATCGTCGGGCAGCTGGCCGTGATCCTCGCCATCGTCGCCGCACTTGCGTTCATCATCAGGTTCCGTCGCTGCCTCTGCTGCTGCCTGCCTTGCTTCAGCAGCAGCAGCAGTGGTGGCAGTGGTGGTGGTGGAGGAAACCGCCACCGTCGTCGCCACAACAGCTGCAGCAGCGTTGAAGACGTTGTCCGCACGCGCGCGCACCGGCACTCAAAGCGTGCACAGTCCGCCCCGTACAGTTCACGCGCACTCTCGCCTACAAAAGCCGGCTCCGTGCCGCTCAAGTCCTCGGCCGGCTACTACGCGTGCCCGTCGACACCTCCGCCGATGACGTCGTATGCCATGGGCTACACCGCCAATGAACCACTGAGGATGTCGTTTGCGGCGCCGCCGATGTGGCCGGAGATGTACCACGAGCCGTACGGTCACGAGGACGAGTATCTGTACACCGTGGCGCAGCCCGCGTACGCCTCACCAGACGGTGCCGCGTACTACGCACCGTCGTCACCGACATCCCGCATGGCTTACGATGGCGATGGCTACGTCCTTCCGCCGGTCCCGAACTACCACGACACACTCTACCAGGAAATGGTGAGTGATGGTCTGTACACCTACGTGGACGAGAGGGAGGTCACCGCCGCTGGCGTGGGAGCGGCGCCTTTCATGGCGCCCACCCACGCACCGTACGGCTACATGTCAACCGCTGGCTTTGAGGAGACGGCACCGGTGGTGAGCCAGTTCGGCGTGAACGCCCGTCGTCGTCGTTCCAGCGGCGCGGGACGTCGTGCGCCTGACGTCGATGACGACGCCTCGTCGCGCGCGCCGTGGCGTCCGCTATCTCTCGATGGGATGTCCGACTCGCTTCTCAACACCGCGCGTGGCTGGCACGGTGGTGGTGGCGACACCGACAGGATCGACTGACTGAGCGAACGCGGTTCATCCGTGTCTTGAATCTGTCTTTTTTTTTGTGTGTGTGTGCGTTCTCTCTCCATTTTTTCTTCGTTGTTTTCTTTCACTCAAACATACAGTCACTTCCCCCCTTTTCACTGCGATTATAGAGTTATTATTCCCCCCTTTCTCTCCCTCGCTCGCATCTTTTCTTTTTTTTCTCTTGCTTTTGATTTTACTTTCCGTCATCCTTCTGAAAAAGATGCACTGCAGTGGTTTCCTACTTCGCACAGATCCCCACCACGTCACGTCACATGTGCGCGCGTGTGTTGCTGGAGCTCGGTTACACACAAGCGGTGTCGTCTTGAAAAAAATATGACACAAAACCCTCAAGAACAAAACAAACAAAACATGTCATGAATCAAAAGGTGCACTGGGGTAACGTCATTACTGGACTGTTTCCCCTGCTTACTGCAACTGGCAGCGTTGCCTGTGCACCCGGCGACTGGTCAAACGACAGCTCGGCCGTGAACACATGTGCACTTTCTCTCACTCTCTCTCTCTCTTCCTGCTCCGCTTTCCTGTCAATCAAAACCTGCAGTTGACACGACACAGAAACACAAAACTAGTCAGTGACAAACAAACCTCTCTCACAACCGAGAGACAGTTTGAGAGGTCCATATTCTTTTCTTTTCTTTTTGATCTAGACCGACAGGAGGAGAGATTTTCTTTTCACTTTTCCTTGGCTGTGTCTCTCCTCATTCATAGTTACTCATATTTGAACGTAATACAAAGTGGGTGTACAAAAAAAACGATCAAGCCTTGCTTCATTTTTTCGTTTTCACCACCTTCGCAACTCTTCATTTCACCTCACCTCTCGCTCTCGCTCTTTAGGAATGCGTTTCGGCAGCTCTGGGGCGACGCCGAAGAAGCAGTTGGCCTCCCAGCCGCTTCCACCGCTGCCGTTCCCGGACGGGATATCTACTTGGAAGGCCAGCGACCTGGACGCACTGCGCAGGGACGCCAAAGCCGCCGCCGCCTCCGCCGCACCGTCCACCAAGTCAAACGCCAATGCACAGCGCACCGCTTCCAACGGTGGCGGCACGTCAGGCGCGTCACGCAACGCCGAAGTGATCGCAGCCGCGGCCAGGGCCATGCCGGCGCTGGAGCTCACCCAAAGCCTCTGCCGCACCATCGACATCCTCGGTTCCCGCAGTCAGCGCGCGCAGGAGATCCCGGAGGTGCTCACCTCGGTCTCTCGCTTGCACGAGAACGCAACGTACGAGGTCTTCCTGCTGTGCCACGAGGGCCATGGCGTGGGCATCCTCAAGATCGGCGTCAAGAAGCTCTTCGTCACACATCCGCGCACACGTGCCATGGTAGAGGTCGACCCCCTGTGCGTGCTCGACTTCTTTGTCGACGACAGCTGCCAGCGCCAGGGCTTTGGCGGCGTGCTGTTCCGCGCGATGCTGCGCGAGGCCCGCGTGAGCCGGCCCGAGACGCTCGCGATTGATCGGCCGAGCCCCAAGTTTCTGTCCTTTCTGAAGAAGAACTACAAGCTGGACGCCTTCTCGCCGCAGCCGAACAACTTTGTCGTGTTCGACCGCTTCTTTGAGCAGACGACGGTGTCGGAGCGGGGCATGCTGCGGCGCACGGATGGGCCTGCGTTTGGGAAGGAGAACACGCACTACGTCTCGCCACCCCCAGAAGAGGCGCTCGACGTGAAGGCCGCTGCCGCCACACCAGCTGTGGAGTCTTTAAACAGCTAACCCGGTCGTCTGCGCGCCGTGGTGGTCGTCGAAACGACAGCAATGGTGGTGGTGATGAGAGTGGTAAGGGTGGTAAGGACGCCGTTGATCGTGACAGGGCTGAAATCAGCGCGAGCCTGCTTTCACCGGACTCACAGGCGCGACGGGCACAGATGCTGTCCTCCTCTCTCTTCGAGCCCCAAAGCGTGGCATTACGGCGTTTCCAGCAGTCCTCTGCTGCTCCCGCAGCGGCGCCGTCGTCTTCTTCGTCTTCGCCAGCCTGGCTGAACGAGTGGGAGCGCCAACTGAAGTGTGGCAACGGTGGTGATGAGGGAAACGAAGGGATACCTGAATACCAGCCAGATGGCCTTGAGGATGCTGACGCACAAGGTGACTGGTTCGGCAGCGCCCCTCTCGATCACCATTCTGAACCTCATCGCACACACGAGCAGCCAACCACAATCAACGAAAATCCCCGCATCGACCTCGGCACCATCGACAGCTTGAGCCGCAAGTGCAACAACAACGATGACGGCGACAACAACAGTGGGGCCGCGACCACCACTAACACCACCACCACAGCGCATTGGCAGGTGCCCGGGTTACCAACTCCTGCACAAACTCAATCCTTATCTTTATCTAAACCACCCAAATGTACACCACCAACACCAGCAACAACAGCAACGGGAGCGGAAGTAGCGCGCCTCAGCCCACCAAAGTCGCGCGGCTGTGCACACACCGGCTCGACACGGAGCAGGTCGGCAGACGCGCAGCCTCCGCATCCTCTGAACATGCCGTCTGCTCCGCTTCCGTGGGAGCCGCAGATCCGCGAGGCCGATCTCTACGCCGCACCCGCGTACGCGTACTTTGCGGCACAACCACAGCAGCAACCACAATCGTCAGCCCTCGCCATGACGGCACCGAGTCGGTCACGTCCACACGCTCCGCCACGAGGTCAGCCGCGCTTCAGCCGTATTGATCTCCTTCTCGCCCAGCAACAGCAACCACAACAGCAACAGCCGCAACAAGGAGTGCCACCGTCATTGCATGGACAGTCCTGGCCACTACGACGCGGTGGTGGTGAGGAAGAGCACGGCAGCGAGGGATCCGTGCTGCACGGCGATCGCGCGCGGCTAGCGGAGGGTCTTGCCTTTGCACGCGGCTCACAGGAAAAGCCGTCAACCTCCGTCGAACCGCAGCCGACCGGTCGCAGCGACGCTTCTGTCGACGGCCACCCACACGAGGCGGGTAAGAAAGTGGCGTACGACAGTGCAGTGGACTACGACATCATCACAGGCAAGCCGTGCCCCAGGCGATGACCAGATCCTTGTTTCTCCCTCTCACACATCTGTCACGAGAGCGACGTGAACACACACACACACACAAACAAATCGACAACGACTAGTTAAATAAGCACAATATCTGAAAACCACGCTTTGCACACTTTTTCAAAGTGTCCCCCAGAGACGGCTGTACTCTTTCGCAACTCCTGTCTCTCTCCTGGTTGGTGGCTTTGTTTTTCCACGGAGAAAAGAGCACGCCTTTTTTTTTTTTTTGACCATCAAAAACAACTGCATCAAAAACCATTCACACAACATCATCTCCCCTTCCTCTCTCTCTCTCTCCCCTTCTTCACACACTTTCCCATCTTTCTGCATGCACATCGCACACGCTCAGCTGCCTCAGCTGTCGTTTTTGTGTACGTGAGCTGGCCAGTTCGTGTTCAATTTACTTGCCTATTCTTCCCCCCTTCTCTTTGCTTTCTTTCCAACAAAACACACAACCACCACATCGAGTCCCACGTATGGCGCAGGCGCCGTATTACAACCTTGATGTGATCACACCGCACATCGGTAGCAGCCCATACCTCCTCTACGGCTCACCACACCCGGCACTGCTTGGCTACGCCAGCCCGGGCGTAGGTGCCGATGCGGGCGGCGGTTTTCTCCCCCCAATCCGCGGTGCCAGCCCCCAATCCTTGCTGCCCGTCAATGTACAGAGACCACAGGGTCAGCGATCGGGCAGCCCGGCACCGTCTGGGGGATCGAACGGCATGCCGTTCAACGGCTACGGTGCGTCGCCCGACATGAACAACGGTGGCTGGGTCGTACCCCAAGCCCCACAGGGCTTCCAACAGCAGCCACAGCAGCGTGGTGGCGGTGGCGGTGGCGGTGGCGGCGCGCAAGCCAACAACGGGTGGGCCCTCGTCGGCCAGTACCAGAACAACTGGGGTGCACCCAACAACAACAACAATCAGCGTGGCGCGCGGCAGAGCGTAGCAGACATGCCGGCTGCAGGCATTCGCCAAGGACCTGACCCACCGCGTCGCTACGACCTCATCTCTGGTGGTGGGCCGGGCCAGATCGGGTACGGCAGTCCTGGCCGTGTGTCGCCAGCGGACCTGCCGGCTGCTGGCGGGCGGCGTGGCGCTCAGCGCGAGGCCTACAACATCGTCACGAACCAAGCGGGCTACGGCAATAATAATAATGCAGCTGGAGGACGCGCTGCGCCTGCCAATGCCAATGCCGGTGGTGGTGGTGGTGGTGCGTATGGCAACTTCTACCAGGAGGGCCCGGCAGCCGGCGCACACGCGCGCGCTAATCGCCGGTACAGCAACTACCTTTTGAACGGATACGAGGAGCCCGTCCAAGGCGTCCGCAACATCGCCAGCAGCGCTGTCAAGTACGATATCATCACTGGCGCGCCGATTCAGTGAGGCGGTGCAGCTGTACACTGCTTACTTTTGTCTTTATTGTTGTGTGTGGCATCAACACACACACACACAAATCCTGAGAATCAGTACAGCGATTTTTGTTTGTTTTGAGCTCAGATGTATGCCAATGTTGGGAGCTCTCAACCCCAAATAGGACTGTTGGGTCTTGATGTGTGGACAGTCCGGTTTGGCGATACCTTTACCCCCCCTTTTCTGATTGTGCTAGAGCAAGAATAGAGTCTAGAAATGAATTCTGCCCCCAAAACAAAATAAAAGAGAAAGGAGAAAAGCTGTGCCTGCCGAAGCGCCAACGTGCACAAACTAATCACGATGATCGGAGAGTGCTGTTCACTTTCCTCTCCCCACTTGTGTATATTTGTCGGAACAACCACAATCACAACCAGAAACAAAAAGCAGTCGCAGTCTTTGCACACCATCACCTGCTCTCCCTCTTTTTTCGTCTCGACCTTGTTCCTCACCATCTCTCCCCTCTCTCCGTCCCTCTCTCCCTCCCTCTCTCCCTCTCTCGACTTTGCTCTTTCTGCCTGCCAGTGCAGTGCAGCTTGACGCACCGTGTGCTCAAGAAGGCCATACCTCTGCGTGATTGATTCTCTCTTTCTCCCCCTTCCCCTCTCTCAGGCAACCCTCACGGTTGTACTTGCATTTACTCCAAAACGACTTCCGTGGATTCTTGACTCTAGTGAAACAAAACAAAACTCCAAGGCAAAGCATATCTTCAAAGATAACAGCGGATACCCGTGATAGAACGCCATAGAACAGTTCGTGCGCCGCCCACTTCTTTCTACCCCCCAAAAGTAAACCAACAGTCGCCAAGTCTGTCCGTTATCTTCCACACGCACGCACTTGCGGCCTTTTCGTTCACGATGACCAACTCAACGCGTTCCCCGGCCATTGCGCAGCGCCTCGTGTCGGCGTACATCACGACACTGCGGCAGCACCTCCCCACCAGCAGCATCCGGCAGCTCGATCAGCTCCCCGCTGCATCGGAGCACCAACTGGCGCGTCTGCAGCGTGCCTACCCAGGCGCACCCGTCGAGCTCACCGCGGTGCTGGCGCGCGTCAACGGCACGTGCTGGGAAGCGCTCAAGACCCCACCAGGCACCACTACGGACGCCACCGCCGCTGCTGCGAACAGTGCCAGCCCGGCCTCGCCCGCTAACGCCGCGACCACGGCGGGTCGTGGGGCCAGCGCACAGCCCACGCTGACCGCCACTGCCGCCTCCTACCTCCGCGCGACGTTCACCGGCTCCACCGGGGCCTGTGGGAAGAAGCGCGTCAAGGTGGCCGTGCCCATTCTCGGCTCGGCACTTGGCGCGTGCCCGTACTACCTCATGTCCGTCGATCAGATGCTCGCGGCAAAGCCGTTTCTGCCACCACCGTGGAAGAATGGACCGCGACAGCCGGCCTACAGCGACGCGCTCAGCGAGGGCGAGCCCGATCGCGGACAGTCACAGGACGCCACGGCGACGGGAAGCGGCCGCGCACTGTCACAAGAAAGTCGTGACACCCGCTCACCGTATACGATTGCGAACCTTTATGAGGGCTATCGCATCATTCAAGACCTCGCCACCGCGAGCGCCGCCGCCGCTGCCACCGCCGCCACAGTCGCAGCAGGAGCCAACAACAGTAGCAACACGAACACCAGCAGCCACAACGTCAGCAGCGCAGCGACCACCACCACCGCCACGGGCACCGCTGCTGTGCCTCCCCCAGCGGGCACACCCGCTGCACCGCAGGCCACCACTGCTTCTCAGAAAATTCAGAAGATCATCAGTGGCGAGGTCGGCCTCAACCAGGCGAGCGGGGCCTCTGGCGGCTCCCTCGTCCCGCCCATTCCCACCCCCGCCCCGTCATCTGCGCAGCAGGTGCAGACCCCTGGATCGGCATCGACCGCCACGACCACCTCCGTCGGGGCCAGCGCGAGCAACGCCGCCGCGACACCGGCTGCTGCTGCTGCCGGGACAGCCTCTGGGAGTTCCTTGGACACGAGTGTCACGGCCGCAACGAGCTCGAGCGTGGCTGCCAATGCCGCTTCGTCTTCGTCTTCGCAGCAGCAACAGAACCAGTCCACATCCTCTAGTACGACGGCTGCTGGCAGTGCGGACCCGGCAGCTGCGGGCATGAACCACTGGGTCTACGTGGATCCCCGTATCGACATCCGGGCCGACCTGAACCACTGGCTTGGGTTCGCTGACAGCATCTACCCGCATCACCAGCGCGAGGTGGAGGTCAAGCAGCAGCTGAAGAGTCTCCTTAGCGCGGCGGGTGCTGGTGGGGCTCCCGATGCGGCCCAGAAGGCCAACAGCAGTGCCGCTGCGCAAGCCCCTCTTCCGCTTTACAAAACGTGCGAGTCGCGCCTCTTCGTGGACTTCTCGCCGTCCGAGGCGGGCGTGTCGGGCCAGATTGTGCAGTTCGTGCGCGGTGGCCAGCGCACAACGAAGAAGCGTCTCTCCTTGTTCTTGCGTGAGAACGAGGAGGTGGAGTGCACGGAGGCGCCTGGTACGGACGGCGCCGCGGCGGGGACGGCTGTGACGGTTGGCGAGTGCGACAGCTTTGTTGTCATCGCCCCAGACTTTGGCGAGTACTTGAAATTGCTGATTCGGGAGGAGTACGAGTTCACCGAGGATCTGGAAGACGAGGAAGACGAGGAGGACGACGACGATGACGTGCCAGCCGCGGGTACGGTGAAGAAATGAGGACACACACAAAGCACAAACACACACAAACAGAAAGAAGTCATCAGCATCACCATTGTCACCGAAGACGTGCAGAGAAGAGGAACACAAGTTCAGACCTGTGAGGCGCTATCAGGAAGCGAGGAAAGATCAGACAGCAACAATGAGAGAAAAGGAAAGGAAAAAGCTGGAACAAGTGCGATGCCCCATTGTGAACGTTGTGTTGAAAGAAAGAAAACAAGTGTCTGATCTCCTTCACCTCTCTCACTCTCTGTCTTTGTCTGTCGCTTCCTCTTTGTTTCCTTCTTTGTTTCCTTCTTTGTTTCCTTTCTTTCTCCATTTCTCTGCTTGAAATGCTGAACGCCGTTCGTTGTTTACGCGTGCTTACCTTTTCCACTTCACATTTGAATTCGCAATCGATGTGGTTTTGTGTGTTGTGTGCTTTTCGCCCCTCTTCCCCAAAACACACCCACACATCTCCATTCTTTCGGTCTTCTCGTGAGACCTACATTTCCACATTGGGATACATGAAACTCTCCTGAGAAACAACAAACACAACAATAGATGTGCGACACTCATGGCTCAATTCTTGTTGGGCTGTACTGAGTGCTATCGTTTTACTACGAGATCGCACCTACTCGACAGCGCAACGCGTGCACACGTCACGACGCACCGAGCTGCGACTGGTAGCACACACCCCGCCACGATCATTCTCTTTTATGTGTGCGCGTGAGTGAGGTGTGGAGGAGTTGTGCATCTGCGGACGTGGTGCCCTCCGCTTCCATATATTTGACAGTTTACTCGACTGGATTCAACCTCTCACTTGCTCTCGTTTTGTATCTCACGACTGACCTCTCTCTCTCTCTCTCTCTCTCTCCCCTTTCTCCTTCCACTTGTGTGTTGCTTCTCCTTTCCACAAGAGTAGGTATTAAATAATCACGTTCACCCCTCGAAACTCCACAGCGTTTATTCATCATGCCTCGCCCCTTTGGTGTCTGGGCTCCCGCCACGACTCTCGCCGAGTACCGCTCGCGCATCCCGAACCCCATGGCCTACAGCTTCAAGTGGGTCTACTCCGCGAAGAAGGAGGTGTTCTACCCACCTGAGGCGCTCGCCCACTTCAAGGACCCCCAGCAGTTCAAGGATGCCGTCGACACGCTCCGCGCGATGCGTGTGTCCGACAAGATCTTCGGTGAGGGCCAGAAGCTCCCCCGCCACCCCGTCGTCCTGATGGCGCTCGTCGTCGGCCTCCACGGCCTCATCGTGTACAGCAGCCTCAAGTACTACTACACCGTGCACCTGCCAGCCAACAACCCGTCCTGGCGCAAGACCGTCAACAAGGAGTGGGAGGAGGCCATCAACACCTCCCCGTGGGACCACATGTCCCACGTGTGGCAGTACAGCGACCAGTACGCGGCCGTCCTCGGCGATACCGCTGCTCCTGGCCAGCGCAAGTTCTACATCCCCGCTTAATCGCGCGAGCTTGTCGGTCGTCGTTGCGCTTGCTGCGATGACGCGGAGAGGTGGCTGTGCCGTGCTGGTCGCGCGCCGAGGACAAGTCGCACGCGCACGTGCACACGCGCCTTCTCCGCGCATTCAATGCAATCAACGTTGAGGAGGAGGAGGAGTTTGTGACTCTTTCACTTTCCTTTCTTCTTTTTCTTTACACTCAAAAAAAAAAATACTTGCCAATGCATCAATAGGATTTGATTTTTTCTGTTTTCTCTTTGATTTCGTAGTAAGGCGCAAACCCCCCAAAACCAAAACACTCACAGAGAGAGCGCAAGTGAGGAATGACATGGTTTGTGACACCATTCCCCCACTTGTCTTTTCTCTTTGTGGTGCGGAGAAATGGGCAACCATGAAAGAGAAGGTTTAGTTCACTTTTTTAGTCTTACCTTTTTAGTCCTTCTTATTTCCTTTCCTTCTCTCCGTTCATCTGGCCGTTTTCGGACGACCTGATGCAGTGCCAAACAAAAAAAAACAAGCAAAATGAAATGAGGACATGGAAGATGTGAGTTAGGAAGAGTGGTGCACACACGTAACTGTCTCGCTGTGTGTGTGCTCAGATGGTGTTCTTCTCACTTTCTCCTTTGCTCCTCTCCGCGGCTCACACACGTGATCAACCATCCTGCGAGTACCGCAACGCTCCTGCATGGTGCCTGCCTGAACTGCGCTGCTTCCGACGCCGCTAAAAACTCACCGCGAGCTGTGCTGAGTGGTGTACCAAGTGTGTTGCGTGCCGTCGCTGGTCTCTGTGGAGGTATCTCTCCTCCTCATGATGCAGCGTATGGTAAGCAACTCACAAGCAAACATCGAGGATAGCGCTCTCACTTCTCTCTTTCTTGTTTGTCCTGTTTTCTTTCCCAATTCCTTTTCCTTTACTGGCCTCATCTCGCCCCCCTCCCCGCCTCTCTCTCCCTCTTCTCAACTCAACAAATCAAGACCCGCTTGCATTCAAACTATCTTTCTAACAACACTCCATTACTCTCTCCTGCCCTTAGTGTCCTCAACTTAGTACGACTCTAAAAAAAACCTCTCACAGTGATGTTCCGCCGCTCCATCTGCACCCTCACCAAGGCTCCGGCCGTCACGCACATCCCCGACAAGATGTTCATTGGCGGTCAGTTCGTGTCGGCCGTATCCGGCAAGACGATCCCCGTCGTGAACCCCGCGACGGAGGAGATCATCGCCAACGTCGCCGAGGCCGACAAGGCCGACGTGGACCTCGCTGTCAAGGCCGCGCGCAAGGCGTTCACCCAGTTCCGCATGACCGATGGCGCCTACCGCCGCGATCTGATGCTCAAGCTCTCCGACCTCATCCGCGACAACGCGAAGGAGATCGCCGCGCTTGAGAGCCTCGACAACGGCAAGCCGTACGAGGTCGCCCTCAACGCCGATGTCGCCCTTGCCGAGCAGTGCTTCCGCTTCTACGCGGGCTACGCGGACAAGATCTACGGTGACCTCGCCCCCGTCGCTGGCAACCACGTCTCCCTCATCCACCGCACGCCCGTCGGTGTCTGCGGCCAGATTATTCCCTGGAACTTCCCGCTGCTGATGGCCGCCTGGAAGCTGGGCCCCGCTCTCGCCATGGGTAACACCGTGGTGCTCAAGCCCGCTGAGCAGACCCCCCTCTCCGCGCTCCGCATCGCTGAGCTCGCGCAGGAGGCGGGCTACCCGGATGGTGTGCTGAACGTGCTCCCTGGCTACGGCGCCACCGCCGGTGCCGCTATCGCCCAGCACATGGACGTCGACAAGGTCGCCTTCACCGGCTCCACCCTGATTGGTCGCGAGATCATGCGCATGGCCGCGCAGAGCAACATCAAGAAGGTGTCGCTCGAGCTCGGTGGCAAGTCCGCGCTCATCGTCGCCGAGGACGCCAACGTTGAGAAGGCCGCCGCCGTCGCCAGCACGGGCATCTACTTCAACATGGGTCAGGTCTGCACGGCCAGCTCCCGCATGTACGTGCACGAGTCCATCCACGACGAGTTCGTGGCGCGCCTCAAGAAGCACGCCGAGTCCCGCCAGGTCGGCCCCGGCAACGAGCTCGCCAACGACATGGGCCCGCTCGTGTCGAAGCGCCAGCACGAGCGCGTGCTCGAGTACATTCGCATCGGTAAGGAGGAGGGCGCCACGGTCGTCACTGGCGGCGCGCGCATCGGCGACAAGGGCTACTTTGTGCAGCCGACCATCTTTGCGGACGTCAAGGAGACCATGCGCATCTGCCAGGAGGAGATCTTCGGCCCCGTCACCTGCATCATGAAGTTCAAGGACCTCGACGAGGTCGTGGCGCGCGCCAACGACTCCATCTACGGTCTTGCCGCGGGTATCTGCACCGAGAGCCTGGACACGGCCCTGCGCTACAGCACGTACCTCGATGCCGGCACGGTCTGGGTGAACACGTGGAACAACTTCGATGCCTCGCAGCCCTTCGGCGGCTTCAAGCAGAGCGGTCTCGGTCGCGAGCTTGGCAAGGACGCCCTGGACCTGTACTCCGAGTCCAAGTCCGTCATGATCGCCGTCAATGGTCCCCTCGTGAAGCCCTAAGAAGAAAAAGAAAACGAAGAAGCGTGTCAGCCGGTGGGTCTGTCAACGTGCAGGCACACCTCTCTCGTTCGCTGTCGCCCCTATCTTTTTTCTTTCCTTTTTTGTGGCTTCTTGAAGACATCAAGTTGTCGTATTCACACTTCCTTTTGTTGCGTACATTTTTAATTCTGGACACCTCCCCGCCCAAATGAACTGATATGGAGAAAATAAACCCGAACCCCAAAAACGAACTAATATCCAACCCCCCAAGACTGAAAAGAATATTTTAAAAAACTCTTTTTTGAAAACTTCTTTACTTTGAGAGAACAAACAAATCTCACAGAACAATGCAACGCGCGGTCATGAAAAAAAAACAAACAAAGCTGCCCAAGCTCAATTCGTTCGTGTCTCTCTTTGTCCTGGCACACCGATGGTATCGTGTGCTGTGAGGAGACACTCTGGGCACGCCCACTCTTTTTATTTTGTTTCCCCACCCCTCAACGTTTTTTTTTCTAGTTTCTCACTTTTTTCTTGTGCCTTTGCAGAAACGGCAAAAAATGAAAATGAACACAAACACAAACAAAGCTCTTCTCGTTCAGACTCCATCGCGCGTGATTTCCCTCCCTTTTTCTCTCTTTTCTGTGCCAAGAATGTTCAGTAGATACTATCCGCTGCCGGCACAATCGCGCACTGCCCTCCCCTCTGAGCTCGTGTTTTGCCAACGTAGGGAATGGCTGTTCTATGTTGCTCCCTTCCAGTTTTCTTTCCTCTTATCTTTTCTTGTGTTTCCCTTTTTTCCCTGTCTTTTTGTGTTTTTTCTTTTCGTCACTTCCTTCGTCGTTCCCATTGGCACCCAATGGATAGATCACGCACGGAGAACGACCCACTTTTCACACACATGCATACACTACACACACCAACGAGGCGATTCTGTTCGGACGTGAACCTGAATGATGCGGAGACGAAGGGAAACCACTGCACTACTAGTCGTACGTTGCCCTCGCCCCTCTTTGCTCATTCCGGTTTTCTTTTTTCACGTTCGCTTGCTGAGAAGATAGAGAGACACACACAGCAGGGTTACAACTGCGGACGGGAGAAACCAAGCATCGGGAAAAGAAAAGGACTCACAGAGTCGGCACCAGGTATTCATGTAATCCTGTACGTTGCGCTCGTGTGACTTTTCACTTCTTTCTTGCTTTGTTTTTTTCCCTTAGCCGCATTCCTGCTTTTACTTCTCGTCGACTCTTTGGTTTTTATCGGTTGCGTGTCTGTGTTTTTGGGTTTGTTGTATTTGCTCTCGTTTGTGCTCACGGCGATCGAAAAGACCTTTTTTTCTTGTTCACTTTTTCATCGTTATTTCTATCTTCGTCAAACAGACTGATTTTCCCCCGGCCTTTGGCCAAAAACAACGGGGAAGACAAAAGAAGATAATTCGTAGGTACTCAATTCGGTTTACCCGGTGCGAAGGAAAAAGAAAGACACAAACACACATACATAGCAACAACTGCCAGTCCCAAGTGGTGGCTTTTCACCCACTGAAATGCGCGTGCTGCGCGTCCAGGCAGTTAGTCTATTGCCGCGCAGTACGAAAGAGACACACAAAGAAAACGAGAAACACCAAACTCGAGCAAACAGAAGCGCTTGCTGCTGGCTTGAGGCCAGACGTCACATTCTGGACTCTCCCTCACAACACAAACGTTTCTTTCATGTCATCACCCTTGACTGTACACCGCGCCACGCTCAAATTCACAATTTCAACTTTCCCTCCCACTCCTTGTCACGTCATCCAACTCGGTTCGCCTTTTTCTTCTTTTGCAAAAGGAAGCACCAGCGCATCTGTGCAGACAGACTGCAGCTCTCATTTC
Organism: Wallacemonas sp. MBr04; assembly: GCA_030849635.1. Taxonomy (NCBI): domain Eukaryota; phylum Euglenozoa; class Kinetoplastea; order Trypanosomatida; family Trypanosomatidae; genus Wallacemonas; species Wallacemonas sp. MBr04. The sequence goes on along the minus strand of JASANR010001447.1, from coordinate 34,570 downwards.
TCGATTGAACACTGTTTTTTTCTTCCTTTACACAGTCGTTTAGATTTCTTGTTGTGACATTCCGTTAGAGTTGTCACGCTCATCGCCGGTTTTTGCGCCGCACACAAAACACTAAGAAAGGATTCTTTTTTTTTTTGAACACCATACACACGGTACGATAGAAAAATACACAGACACACACCGTGATTCATACAGCCACTCTTCCACCTTTCAAATCACACAACACTGACTTTTTTTGCTTCGCTTTGGCTTCACGCTCTTGCTCTCGTGGCCGCCCATAGATTCTGAAATACTCCTCGCTTTTCTTTCATTCTTCTTTTTCTTTTTCGCACTTGGATTCATCCGCCCCCCCTCCGTCCCGGGCAGCAACAGCAACAACCCCCCCTCTGAAACACAAAAAAAATGTCCGAGACGCTTCCTTCCTCATCCAACACACCCGATGGTGAGGACTCCTCCGGCTCTTACTCCTACTCGTACACCGAGTCAGTGTACGAAGAAAACCACCGCGGCTGCCTGTACCGCGTGTCATTGGCTCGCCTCGCGGCGACTGGGGCGGGCAGCGACTTCCACCACGAGACAACCGGTGCCGTCGCCGAGCTGCCCAACGTCCGCTGTGCCTTTTATCTGAGCACGCATCACACGCCTTCGCCGTCCTCGTCGTCCCTCTCCACCTCGTCTGATGAGAGCGAGAGCGAGGACACCGAATCGACTCACGCAGGCGGCGCATCAGAGGCCAACACGGCAGCCCCCGTGGCGTCGCCGTCCCCCTCAAAGCCCAGCGCACCTCCCACAGACGGCGCTGATGCAAGCCCTGTCCGCACCACCACCACTACCGCTGCTGCGGCCGATCAACCTGCGGCATCGGAGAAAGCGAGCCCAGCCGTACACGCGCGCACCGCGAGCGACATCACGGACGACGACGTCACAGAGGACACGTACCGGCCGCACTATCCCTGGCGTGTGGAGTCCACTGCGGCGGAGAAGGGCGGCGGCAGCAGCAGCACAGGCAACCCCAAGCAGCAGTTCACCGTCACGGACGTTGACATCCAGGTCAGTGAGACGGAGGACGCGACGCTGATCGCCACGGTGCAGCTCGGTGTCGACTTGCTGTGGTCCTTTATCATGTCCGCGCCGGACGACGGCGCCGCCAGTACGAACGTGTGGCTTGTGTGCGAGATCATCGACGAGGTGATGGACAACTGCGCGCTCAAGTGCGCCATCCCGCTACCGGCGCACGAACGCAGGCGTCTAACCGACACCGCCACCGCCTCTGGTCCAACCCCTGTGCGGGCCGTCGCGGAGAGACCGAGCGACGCCAAGATCAGCAGCGAGACGCGCCGCACGCTCTTCGATGGGAGCCCGGGCAAGGACGAGTCAGACGCGGAGGAGGCTGCCGGTGCTGCTGACGCCCAGGCAGCGCAGGCCGTGTCCCCACCGCCCCCACCACCGCCCGCGTGGGAGAAAATCCCGTTCGTGAAGATGTTCGACACTGGTGCACGCAGCCGTCGCTCAGCGTGGTACCTGCGCTGCCGAGTGGAGGCGATCCAGCATCGTCCCAGCGTCACGCGCCGCTCGGAGACGACCGTGTCGAGTTCTCGCCAGCCACCCCTGCCGGAGCGACAGGACAGCGTGCACGCCACGGCCTCGAGTGCGGTGCCACCGCCACCAGCGGAGGTGCCGTCGCCAACGCAAACAATCTCAAAACCACCCACTTCCACGACAGCTCCGGTCGCGGTGCCCGTCGCGGTGCCCAGCGAGGACGTGGCAGCGACGGAGGCGGCAGGTGACCAGCCTCCTCTGGCTGATCGCGTCAGCCGCAAAGGCGACGATGGGAATGAGGACGGCGGCAGCAGTGCCAGCAGCGTGGTCTCGAGCACAAGCTCGTACATCACGCCATCGCTGCGTACGGCGGCCACCGGTATGGCGACGGTTGGGGCCAGCGTACCAGAGTCCTCGCGGACCGCGGGGGAGGAGCCGCACGACGACGAGGAGGTGCGCCGCCCATTTAGGCTGGACAACACCGCTGCTGCTGCTGCTGACAAGGGCCATCCCACCGACAACGAAGAGAGGGAGGAGGATGAGGAGGAGGGGCGAGAAGAGACCACTGCACCGAAGCCAAGCGATGACGAACCACGCTACCAGATCGGCCAGGCCGACGATGCTCCTCGCACACCCAACAACACCTTTGTCGAAGAGGACAATGACGAGGACGCGCCAGGTAAATCAGCCAGGAGTGACGGTCACGACAGCGTGGCGGGTGGCCAGCCAGGGCGAGAGATTGACGTGACGGACGTCCTTGCCTCACCGGGCTCCCCGAGTCGTCTTGCGCCGGATGACGGCGTGTCGCCACTACCGCGCAAGCCGCGTACCCCATCGCCCTCCGCCTCTTCCACCTCCTCCGCGTCATCGCGTGTGTCGAGCTCGCCGCGTTCAGCCGTTGATGCCAAGACGGCGGGCAATACGGGCGGGGATGCGGTGCTTGTGGCTCACCCAACCGCTGCATCGCCGCCTGCCGTGATGGCGGCCGTGCCTGATCGTACACAACCCCCCGCAGTGGCAAAAGTTCACCCGCCCGTCACGACGTACCTGCCCGACGATGCCATCGTGACGCCACCACTCGTCACCGTCGATGGCGCACGGCCAGAGGCGCCACTGCTGCTCCCACGGTTGAACCTCTCCACGCACACCCCGTCTGGGTCCTACACAGCCGCGCACCCGCAGCTTGAGGCCGAGCAGCTGGACTTGTTCGAGCGCACTCCCAGCTCGACGACCAGCAGCATCCTCAGCAGCAGCACCATCACAAGCACGAGTGGACGTGGTGTGAGTGGCGTGAGTGGCGTGAGTGGTGGCGCCAGCTCTGGCCGCGATCCGCGTGCCACGGCTGGCAGCCCGCTGGCTGCGGCGAGCCGGACGCACGATGACGAGGCGGCGGCCACCGTGCACAGCTCCAGCCGCTCCCGCCCGTTTGCGTCGTCACCCTTCTCCTCCACACACCATCACGAGGACGATGAGGAGGACGCGGACGAGGAAGTGGAAGTGGAAGTGGAGGACGGGGGCAAGGACCGGAACAGGAGCAGCCGAGACGAGGCTGCACAAGGCCACTCGCTCGTCGACAAGCGCGCTGGTGAGGGTGAGGCACCACGCGACCAGCGCCCCCGCCACTCCCACCGCGCGCGTCGCCCCACGCTGGACGAGGTGCTCGCCTCGCACCGTGACGATGATATCGTGCCGTATGCCGCGACGCAACCGCGGCCACCCGCACCGCCACTCTCCGCACACGAATCACGCGAGGGGTTCGCACTGGTGCACCGGGCGTCGCAGTTGTCTTCGTCGTCGCTGTCGCCGGGGATGCTCTCGTCGAGTGAAGTGCGCGAGCGGCGGGACAGCGCGACACACAGAACCACCACCACTGCCACCACCACGAATCCCACGCACACAACTGGTGATGATGCCTCCTCCCCGCCGCCGCCGAAGGACAGCTCCTCACCGGATGTGACCGCGCCTCACGAGGCTCCGGCCGGGAAGAAGAAGAGGGTGAGTTATGAAGATGCACAGGAGGAGCAACCGCAGCCATCGACACGCGGCGCGACCGCCGACACGGAGGAGTCCTACTCACCGTCGGCTGCTGCGAGCGCGCCTGTGCCTCGCGAAGACACGCGCGTGCCCACTTCGACAGCAAGCGTGCCGCTACCCGGCTCCGATGCAAGCCGCATCTCGCCCGTCTCCGAGGACCCACTCGCGCACCCACTCACACTCAGCAGCGACCCGTCAGCGAGGCAGCCGCTTCAGGCAACCCCACCGCGTGTGGTCGAGATTCTCTCCAGCGGGGATGCCGAGGAGCGTCAGACGTCCGGCAAGAGCGACAGCCACCGTGGCGGCGGCCACATACCCATCGGCGCACAGCAGTCCTTCACCTCTGCGAACCAGTTCACGAGCAGCGCGCCCGTCTCGCCCAAGTCGGTCACCTCGAACAGACGCACCACTGCGCCAGATGAAGACTTCCTCACGTACAACACCGACCCTATCGGCCAGGGGATGCACCTCATGCACTTTGCGCGCCTGCCACTCGACTCTGCACTGCGACGGAGCGTCGATGGCCTCGGAGGTGGCGGCGGTGGTGGTGGAGAGGCGGGCTCACCCCGCCCACCGCGATCACCGCGAGCTGGCCACAGCCTTGACGGCTCCAATCGAGTCAGCGCCGGCGGAGACGAGTACAGCAACGAAGGCTCGCCGCACCACCGCGACGACGAGGATCAGGTCCTGGGCCACAGCGGGTCGGCTGCGTCCGTGCACTCCCACTCAAGCTACTCGTACTCGTACTCCGATGATGACTACTCCTACTCCTACTCGGACGAGTCCGGCGCGAGCAGCCACGCCGGTGATGGCGGCGGCGAGGACGCCGACACAGCCACGCACCGCGAGGGCAGTCGTGGTTCGCCGAGCCGCCGGTCGCGCCACTCGCGACACCGTGCACCGAGTTCGGGCGCCAACACGGTGCTCCCACGCGGTGAAGCCTCCCCGTCGATACCGTCTGGCGTGGCCGCGGCGCGACCCTCCCTCTCGCCACAGGCGCTGACCTCGTTTCTCACATCAGACGACGTCCAGGCGTCCAGTAAAAAAGAGAACAAGAAGAGCGAAGATGCCAAGAAGAAGAAAGACGAGGGCAACAAGGACGAGAACAAGAAGGAAGACGCAAATAAGCCACCTCAAAAGAGCAAAAAGGAGGGCGGCAAGGGCTTTCTCTGCTGCCGCCGTGGCGCCGCGAAGACTTCTGCCCTGCCTCTCCCCTTGGAAGCCCTCTACCAGTGCGTGACGGAGAAGGTGGCCCGGGCCCCGCCCGTCGCCCGCCCCCTTGCGTTGGGCACGGACGATGAGGAGAGCCACGACGAGGACAGCGATCAGGCGAACGCGCACACCGCAGGCGTCGGCGCACCACCGCCAACGCGCGCCGCCGCCGTCCCAATCCTCCACGCCGAGCACATATGCCTCTTCCGATTGCCGTCTCCCACCACCGCAGCCTCCAAGGCCAAGACAGATGCTCGACCAGCTGCTGATGATGTCGGTTCTGATGGCACTACTACTGCTGCTGCTGACGCTGAGACTGGTACAGCGGATGACGAGGCGGCTGGTGCGCGCGATGCGAACCTCTCGCACGGCGGCTCAGCCGTTGATCCGACTGGACAAGGCGTTGTCAACGCCAGCCTGACGGGGAGTGGCAACACCGCCCTGCTTCTCGCTGAGAACATGCGACGCCTCATCAACAAGCTAAGCCTCGCTGACGCCGCCACCGCAGTGACCGCTGCTGGTGACGGTGACGGTGGTGACGGTGGTGGTGTGCCACGACCGTCAATGACGTCGGTGGATAGCGCACTCATGCGAAGCGCGCTCGATGAGCGCATCGATGCAACGGCGAGTGCAGCCGGGGCTGCCGCTGCCGCCACCACCGAGCAGAGGTCTGATGAGGGCGATGATCGAGGCCATCACGGCGCCACACAGGTCAGCGCGCACTCGATTGACGAGCGACCGTTTCTCCGCGCAGAGGCGCCCACCACGCCCAAGCGCGACGAGAGTAGTGGTGGTGGTGGTGCTGCGACGGGCGAGGGAGCGAACGCTGCTGGCGATGACGCTCATGCCGCTGCTGCGGATGCCGCCGCACCTTCTGGGACACGCGGGAGGCGAGACACAAGCGACACGTTACCGCCGCTGGCTCTGAAGGACGCGGCATCGCCATCGCAAGGGAGTGGCACTGTTGCTGCGGGCGTTGATACCCTGCCACAACTCGCTGTCCTCGACCACGACCACCAACCAGGCGGCGATGAGGAAGACGAACACGAGATGGAGCTTGGCATGCGCAGCAAGACAGCCGGGCCGTCACTGCCAACCATGCCGTGCCCCTCTGATGCTGACACTTCTCCTGCTGCTGCTGCTGCTGCTGCTGCTGATGACGCCGCAGGTGGTGAGTCCTGCGAGCCTGAGACGATCAAGGTACCCCCTTCTCCACCGCTGCCGCCTCTCTTCGCGTGCATGGAGGTTGCGGCACTCCCTCCGCTCTGGGCCTCTGACGAGGTGGAGGCTCTCCCCTACCTCTACGCGTGGGACAGCATCGAGCCGCTGCCCTACCTCTGCGCGTTCGCGTTCGTGGCAGCGCTTCCGTACCTGTCGGCGTGGGATGCGCAGCCGCCGTGGGAGAAGCCGGCGCCGCTCGCCACGCTCCGCAGCCTCGTGCCACCGAGTCCCCAGCGCTTCTTCTTCTTTGTGCGCCTCGCTGGTCTGGCGCGCGTCGCGGGTGTGCTCAGCGACACGCACAGCAGCAACACGGGCAACGCATGGGAGAAGACGCAGCTGCGCATAAGTCTGCTCGCACGGCGTCACCAGGCACCGTTTCTCGCGTCGTCCGCGTCGTGGCGGATCGCGAGTGGGTCTGTGTTTTCTGTGCCGAGCAGCCCTGCAGCGCTGCGTGGTGCCGCCAGCAACGCCTCGCACGGACTGCGCGACGAATGGTCTGACGTACTCATCTTCTGCGAGTCCGCGCTGAATGACACCACCACTACCACGTCCACAGCGCATCAGCAGCCTGTGTGCACTGTTGGTGACGATAGCCATGCAGAGCCGCTGAATCTGGACGAGCTGGAGGTGTACGTTCAGGTGGAGCGATGCACAGTGCGCCAGATCACTCAGACCTGCACCCGCATCGCATCTCCGCCAGCTCCAGCGACCGGCACCACCACCACCACTCCTCCTGCAAACCCACACGCGGCTGAATCGACAAGACCAACGGAAGGACCAGAAATGGCGACCACGGCCGCCGTGACCACGTCTCCTCCTCAAGAAGAAGAAGAAGCGAGTCAGCCCACACTGTTGGTCAGCTTATCCGATCGAGCCGGTCACACAACGGCCGACAGTTCCATCGTGTTCCAGTCTGAGCCGTCCACGCATGCAAGCCTGTCTGCTCCAGCCGCTGAGCAACAACCACCGTCTGTGCCTGCGAGCACCAGTTCAGACGTGATCGTCAGCAGCAGTAGCAGCAGTCCCAAGGATGACGAGGATGATCTCTCCCCGGACCAGCCTCCGCAGCTGCGCTCTACCAAGCTGCCAGACAACCGCTGCACGCCAACCCAGCCTTCGACCTCGTCAAGTGTGGACGAGGCCGCGGAGACGGCAGAGCAGCCACCACCACAGCGCGAGGCGGACAACACCGCCACGACGACAACGCAGACAGCCGTGCCCGAGTCACAGGCCATCGACTGGAACTACTACGAGGTGGTCTGGGAACCGCTGAGCGTGTCGCCTGCGGTCAGTCTGCGTGCCCTGCAGGAGGCGGCTGCTGCCTTCACTCTCCACGCTGACACAGCCGCTACCGCCAACAGCAGGAGCAAGAGCACGAGCGACACGCCGACCACCTCGTGCGCCTTGCAGAGCTCCTTTCCGCTCCCGCTGCGTGCCACGCGTGCCCTGTGCGCGTCACATCCGCAGCCCGCGCATCAACTCCGAGACGCGCACGCGGCGACCACGATGGACACCGTGCTGGAGGGAGAAGACGTCCTCTGGGGCACCGTCTCCGTCTGCCACAGCGCGAGCTACTACAACAATAACAACAACAACAAGACACACGAGAGCTCGGACGACGACGACGACGACGACACGATCGATGACCTCAACAAGGCGGCCTCACGTCTTGGTGCTCTCTCGCACGCTATTGCCGAGTACCAGCCCGGTGATGTGCGCGCTGGTCCGTCTACCGCGGGCCCCGATCGTGGCCCCGTCGGCTTCGAGACGACGCACACGAGCCTGTTTGGTGCCGCCGCGAGGCCACTGACGGTGCTGTGGGACACGATGCCCGAGTCGGATCAGCACGCGCCTCCCGAGATGGCGCGAGAGCAGGGTCAGCTCGCAGCAGCGGCACCACGTATGGGTACGAGTGGCGCGTCTTCCCTCTCCTCCACCGCGGCGGTGCCACGGACGGTGAGGCCCGGCTGCTGCTCAGTGGTGCTGCGCTGCGGTGTCGTGGTGCTGGAGCAGGTCGCGCACCTCGCCCAAGACTCGCCCCTGCCGCTCGTGGCGCTCAGTGTGTCGTCCGCCCACGGCGCTGGGCTCGTGACGGCGAAACCACAAGACGTTTCCTGTGCGGCACCCGCCTACTTGCAGCAGGCACCTGTGATGCGCTACGACGTGGCGGTGCAGGCTGTCCTCACTGCGTCCACGAACCCGGCGCTGCTCGTGACGGTTCATAGCGCCTTTGCGAAGGAGACGGTGTTCGGCGCGGCGTGCTTCACACCATTCCAGGCCTCACCGCAGCATCGCAGCTGGTGGCACGCGGTGAGCGGCACGGGGGACGTGTGGCTCCCTCTCTATGCCTCCGCGCAGGCGTTACGAACGGCCGCCGACAGTGGCAAGACCACGCACCAGGACCGCGCGGACTCTCCCGTGCTGACCAGCGCTGCTGCTGGCCCCGTGCGCGTCGGCTGGGTGCACTGCGATGTCGAGTACCTCTTCTCAGCCACCAGCCGCAACAGCGGTGGCCGCTCAGCCATGGCGACGATGGAGGAGGCGATGCAGATTGAACAGTGCGTGTGGAAGCGCACCGATGCGCTGGAGCGGGCGGCCCTCAGCACGGCCACCGCGGGCCCCAGCAGACGGCGTCTTGGCAGCAACGCAACGTGTTCACCGGCGGACCTGGTTGACGTCACCATTCTGGCTGGCGCCAATTTGTTTAGTGCCAGTGGTGATCGGTACCGGGCCTGCAACACGTTCTGTGAAGTCGAGGTCCTCAAAAAGAAGAAAAAGAAGAAGAACCAGTCCAAAGCAGCCACGTCCGATGCGGACTGGGCTCTCTCCGCTGTCAGCGGTAGTGGACAGCCGGACCAGTCGGACATCAGTCAGCTCTCTGTGGGCACGGCGAGCACCACCGCCACCGCGACGACGGCCACTAGTGCTGCCACTGCCAACACCACAGCGCGCAACGCGCTCGAACGCACGGTTGGGCAGTTCCCCGTCACAGCGACAGTTCCACACAGCAACGACCCGGTCTGGGACCACACGTTTCGTCTGTCGCTCGCGGGCGGTGACGTGCGGGCAGTCGTCGTTCGCGTCTTTGATTGCGCGCAAGGAAGCGGCTCACCACAGCTGCTGGGCACGGTGACACTGAGTCCAAACACACTTGGTGAACTCTGCGTGGCCAGGCAGCAGCCTGTTGGCGTCGCGTCGTCGGGTGCCGTGTGGTTCCCTGTTCTGCCCACAGTCGCGTCCACAGCCGTGGCGAGTGACGCGAGTGGTCGTCGCTGTGGTGATGGTGATGGTGTGGCGGCGCTGTTGATTGCCGCATCGAGCCTCTCACCGTGGGGACGCTCGCCAGCGCCTCTGGCTCACCCCAACATGTTCTTGACACGTGGGCTTCGACTCGGGACCACGCCGTGGTCGATGCTGGCATCATGCCAGCTTTCGAGTCGCACACGACCACTACTGCTGCCACGCACCTCACGCGATACCAACAAAGGTAGCGAGGAGGCACCAGATACGTGCGAGGCACCACCACTGTGGGTGCCACGCGCTCTGACACTCTCGTCGCCGTCGTCGTCATCGTCGGCGGTGTGGTACTTTGCGTACCGTCACGTCTGTGTGACGTGGCCCTGGCTGAGTCACGTTCTGCGCCTGCACGGTGGCGTCGCCCATCTTATCGTGGAGCGCTTGCCAACCAGCCGTGGCAGCAGTGACCTCTTCTCCGCCCCACCTCAGGAGACGACGACGATGAGGATGATGGTGCAGCAGTGCTTCACGCTGGCGCTGGTGTCCAGCGATGAGGATCGCCTGCGTCTCCTCGCTGTGGCACAGCCAAACGTGTGGGGCCGCAAGGTCCGCCGCGCTCAACGTTGCCGTGCGCGCCACGCTGCTGCGGAGATGGACGAGACACACGCATCCTGCACGTCTGCATTCACGATTGACGGCGACGACAGCGAGGAGGCTGACAGTGCGGAGAGCAACACCGCATCGTCGCCCGCTGTGTTTTGTGGCGCTGCCACTCCGGGCCTGCGGTATCGTGTGCTGCACGTGCAGCCCGGCCAGCCACGCAGCCAGGGCGTTGTCCTTGGCGCTGGTGAGTGGCGCGCGCCGACGGAGACCTGTGCACTCTTGACAGTCGATGCGTCCCAGACCGTCTCCGCTGCCACGTCGACGACCTTTTTACCACACCACGCGTCTGCGAACGTGGATGTGCTGCTATCGCCCTTGACGGCCCAGTGGACGGCACCGATGGTGCCCACGCGTGGCCCGGCTGGTGAGCAGGTCCTGATGCCCTGGACACCCTCCTCCGCAAGCGATGGACGGGCCCTGACGTATCCACACGCGATCGAACCGGGCGTGCTTTCCTTCCAGATCGGCGCCTTTCCACGCCTGCCACCACCATCTGGTACTTGCCCGTCTGGTGATGCGGAGGTTCCTGCGTGGGGGTGGCCAGAGGTTGGTGTCGTCGCCTTCATCGAGCTGTCCGTTGAGGACTGGGTTGCGGTGCCAAACGACAGCCGCAGCCGAGGCGCATGTGCTGCTGCTGCTGCTGCCGAGGAGGAGGATGACGATGACGATGACGACGCATCGTGCATCCCCATGAGCGCGGAGAGATGGGGCAGTCTCGGGTTGTCGGCGTGCGAGGCCATGGCAGCGGACACCGAGGCAGCACACGCAGAGGCCGCGACGGTCTGGACTTCACGCGCGGCTTCTCTGGAGAGCACGTCAGAGAAGGAAACGCTCCACCTGGAGTGGCCTGCACGCCGCTTTCCGTGGTTTTCACGCGACGCCCCTGTCGTGGATCTGCGCTGGCATGTCAAGACGCCTAAGGGAGAAGAAGGTGGCAGCGCCAGCACCACCGTGGGCGTGACTAGAGTGCGTGCCCTCGAGTCCTTCACGGCACAGTCTGGCCAGATGTGGCTACCCTTCTACACAGTGCCAGACATAGGCAGCAACCGCCAACCCGGCCATGATGATGACGACGGTGAGACGAATGCAGATGCGGTTGTGGCTGTGACGCCCCAGCGCCACGCGGGGTTTGTGCGTGTTCGCTATCAGCACAACTTTATCCGTCCGACACAACCAGCTTCCGGACATAAGCAAAATAAGAATAAGAGTCTGTCGAACAAGGCGGTGACTGTTCCGCGAAGCCTTGCTCCGCATGTTCACACGACCGCCCCAAAGACGGTGCTTGTGGTGTACGTGGCCGAGGTCCGCGAGCGACCCCATCATGACAGTACGACGAAATCTCACGAGGCCATTACTGCCACCGCACCGCAAACCGTGTGTGCAGTCGTGGGCTACGGCGACTACTCGTTTGGCGTATCGGCCCCACTTGCACAGGAAGCGACCATCACAGGGTCTGACTCTGACCTTGTGACCAGCTGCGAGCCCATCGTGTTTCCTCATGGCTCTGCGGTGACGTCGGTGCCACTCGCTGCGCTTGATACGAATCAACTGACGACGACGGCGACAACAGCAACAGCAGCGTCTGGCAGTTTGATGCAGATCAGTGAGGCTCAGCAGAAGCAGCAGCAGCAGCTGCGTGTGCAGGTCATTTTTGCTGATTCAAGCTCACGAACCCGAACAGTTGGGTACGCGTTGGTGCGACTCCCCGCAGCAGCGACAGCGACAGCAGAGAGAGGTGATGTCTGGCTGCCGCTGCTGTCTGAGCGGACCGTGAGCGAGGGCAACACAAAAGCGACACGTCATGACCCGCATCGCCTGATCGGTGAAGTGCGTGTCTGCTGGACAACGGTGTCCTTCTCATGCGGTAGTCGTCGTAGTGATGATGTGTTGGCGCTGCAGGGGGCTGATACAACGACGGCTCCGTCACTTCCGCTGCCGCACTTGGGCGTCATGACAACGCGCGCCTTGCCAATGAAGCAGACAACGACAAGAGTGCACACCACACACGATGACGATGACGATGTCGACGACAAGGACGCTAGCGACCATGCCACCACGAACAGGAGCGCAAGTTTGGCAGAATCCTCTTCTTGGCCGACTCGTCACGACTCTGATGCGGTTGGTACTACTACTGCTGCTGCTGCTGCTGCTGCTGCGTGTGAGTACGCGATTGTCCAAGCTATCCAATGGGTACCGGCACCTGAACAGAACAAGACTGCTTCTGCGCGCTGGAAGCTGCGTGTTCGCGCGGCGGGTAGCGGCGCACATGAGCGTCTGCGCCCGAAACACACCGAGGAAACTTCGCGGCTGCCACACGCATCACCAGAAGCAGTCGCGTCGACCATGTACGCACTGGAACCGACCGTGGATGATGTCGTTCTGCACCCCGTCCAGTCCACCGCAACCCGACACGCCTTCACGGCCGCGACTGTCACCGCTACCCCTGCGTTCGCCCACGACGCCACGACAACTGCCACGCGCACGGATCCTCCTGTGCCAGTCGATGCCCTCGTCGTCCCGTTCCTCTTTGTTGACCCGACGAGCGCTGCCAAGACGCAGAGCGTGCCTTTTGGCCTGGACGTGCTTGCGGCGACCGCGGCCAGCGAGGACACCTGGCAGGTTGTCGGCCACGCGGATGTGGTCCACCACGTCCCCCACGAGACGGCCCACACACCGGCATCATCGCCGTCGGCAGAGCGGTACTCACTGGCAGTCATGAGCGTGACACCCGATCACGAGGCCAAGCCCATTGGACAGCTCTCCTTCTCTGTGATCACCGCGGCCTCCCCGATTCGCCACTGGGCATGTGTGGATGAGGCGAAGCAGACCACCACCGCGACGGCAACGCGCGCAGAACAAAGGTCACTGCCACGTCCGGCCGCTGCGCTGTTCCACGTGGCGCTGACGGACGTGAAACTCCACAGCCCCACACAGCTCCCCAGAGAGGTGCGTCTCGTCTCGACACCGGGCTCGCCGTCCGTGGCGGTGATGCTGCCCACAGCGCTCTCTGGCACCGCACAGTGGGAAGCGGACATCTGTGTGCACCCCAACACCGACCAGAGCGACACGCTGTGCGTTTGCCTTGAGACGTGCCAGAGCACGTTGAGCTTGAGTGCGCCGTGGACGATTGGGCAGTGCGAGGCGCCTGCGGAGACGCTGACGTGGCACGACCACCACACGAACGCCTGCGTCGGCACGGCCTCGCTGGCGTGGCGTCTGCTCGGGACCACCGATGATCTCTACGACCCGCGCCCGCTCTTCTTCACCCGTCGCGCAACGCTGCGTGTCACCGGCTGTGCCGGCCTCGTGCAGGGCGACGTCGAGTCGCTACGCGTGTGCGCGGCAGGCTACCAGCGGCTGCGCGGTCTCGCTGAGTCTCGCCACCAGGCTGGCAAGCGGCTGAGCGAGAAGCATCGCAAGGGGCTGTCCTCGGCGCGGGCGGCGCTGGACGCGCTGGTGGTGCGCGCCTCGATGGACGCTGTGCTGTGCGCACGCTCGGACGGCGCAACCGACCGCGAGGCCATCCGCGCCGCGATGCAGGATCGTGGCTTCGCGCTGGACCTCTTTGCCCCTGATCCGGATGTGTCCCTCGCGCAGACCCACACACGCGCCTTCCGTGCCCCAACGGCGCTGCATGTGCTGAGCCACTGCCGCAGCCTCGCCGCACCGATTCAAGAGGCGGACGTGCCGCCGGTGGTGCCCCTGCCACAGCTTCCCGCCCGTCCGCATCATGGCAGCCGCCCCCACAACAGCCGCAGCCACAGAAACAGCCACGTCAGTGGCGACGATGCTCGCCTTCTCCAAGCAACGTTTGAAGTCCCCTTCAGCGTTGACCCCGCGGTGAGCCCGGAGGCGAAGACGCTCACCATTCAGCTCCACAGCTGCCGGGTCCCTGACCACCACAACGGTGACTCCCTGTTCGTTCGGGGCGGTGGCGCACTGGGGCGTGGTGAGTGGGTCGTCGAGCCCCCGTCCTCCCTGGAGACGCGGCCAACTGTTGAGCACCAGCTCGTCCGTCTTGGCCTCTTCGCGTCGCCAGACCAGGGCCTCACCTTGTACACCTCCGCCTTGTGGCAAACAGTGGTGCAGCGTGGTGATGCCACCCTGCGGTGCCTTCGCGTACGCGTGCCAGCGCGCCTCTTGGGTTCCCGCAGCGCACACCTCAAGTCGACGCGGGTGGTGCCCATGCGTGTACGATTCACCTACGGCTTTCCTGTCGCCAACAGCGAGGTGTACCAGGTCGACATGCCCTTTACGGTGCGTCCCAGACCTACTAGTGCTGGGGCAGAGGCCTCTGTCGCGTGCGAATGGACGACATCGTGTGTACCATCGCGGGTGCCGCGCGTGGGCAGCTTTGGTGGCCGCCTTCGTGCTGTGGAGCTCTTCCTCGACGCGGCCACGCAGCCAGAGGCTCTCTCCACGAGAGCGAGCAAGGAGCAGCGCGCACTCTCGGGTGAAGGCGTTGCGGTGGGCTATCACGAGTGGACGTGCGACGATGAACAGGCGCTGTTCAGCACCTCCACGCCGTCCCGCGGCGAAGTGCGCTGGATCACCTGCACGCCGTCCGGCAGCGATGCGGCTGCGTCGTCCTGTGCCATTCTCCTCTGCCACGAACCACTGACGACGACGACGGCGGCTGCTACTGCTGCTGCTGCTGCACAGACGAGTGGCTCTGACGGCACAGATGACCTTGACGAACCCACGCGCTTGTTGTGTGTGGAGGACGCGGAGCTGGAGATGGCCGGTGACGTTGGTGTGGCGAGCGCCGTATCGTGCCGCTGTTCGTGCGTGGCGGCGTCGGCGCCGTGGCGGTGCGTGTTGGCCCAAGCACCGGCGTGTGCGCTCTCCCGCACAGTCGTCACACGTGATGATGACGCGCCTGCCGAGCTGGAGGCGAGCGCTGCACCCGTTGCCGCAGAGGCAGTGCAAGCAGACACCATCACGGAAGAAGAGCATAAACGTGATGATGATGACGACGAAGACGACGAGAAGTCCGAGGAAGAAAGCGGCGAAGCGACACCATCGCACACCACGAGCGACGATGAAGATGATGAAGATGAAGAGATGCCGTCGTCCGCGTCCTCCGATTTCAGCGCTTTTGGCGCGGACGAGGAGGCGGACGAGGCGGCGCGAGAAAAGGCACGCGAGAAGGACGCGAAAAGGAAGGCACGCGAGGAGAAGCGCGCCGCCAAAGCACTCAAGGCGAACACCAAAAAGGCAAAAGTGCAGACCAACGCACCGGGCAAGCGACCAAGCAATGCCATGGCTGAACTGCAAAACATCCTTGCGCGTGCGGCCGGCACCACGCCCGCCACGACTGCGGTGGCTACAACTGTTTCGACTGTCCCTTCACCGTCCCATCCAGCTGGTGCACCACCGACGGCGGCGCCACGACCCGGCGATGTGTCTGCGTCGCGCGTGTGGTGGTCCGCACTTCCGTTGTTGGGACAGATGCACGACGACGACGATGATCGCTCAGACAGCACATCACCGATGCCTGCTCCCCCACCGCATTCACTGTACATGGTGCCTGTCACATCTGCGCAGACACAGGCAGCGCACCCCTTCATGGTGATTGTCCGTGCTGCTGCTGCCTCGCAGACTGAGAACACACCAGTAGTGACATCCACAGGAACCGCGTCAGACGCCGTCTACGTCGCTTTTGGGTCCGTGGAGAACATGGTCGACAGCTTCGCGGCAGCGCCTCCAGTGGAGGCGTGTGGCGTGGGTGTCTCGTCATGGCCCGTGTTTCGCGTGACAGATGCGGCGCAAAAGGCCAGCCTGCACGCGTGCGAGTTGGCTGGCAGCGGGCGTGCGCTGACTGCTGATGAGGCTGCCGGCTGCGCGGCTGTGTGGACGGCCCTGCAATCAGGCGATGCCACAGCGCAGGTAGGCACGCTGACGATGCGCTGGCGTCTGCGGTCAAATGGCCCGACACTCACGACGAACGCAGGTTCTGGTGATGCGACTACAGCCCCCGCTGCCCCGACGGATGCGGAGGCGCCACGCTGCTGCTTCGTGAACGCCGTCTCTGACGACACCGACGACGGCGATGGTGATGCTGTCGCTGACCAACGTGATCGCATTCACCGACTCTTCCACGCCACCTTGTCTGACATTGTGGAGGAGGCCGAGGCCGACAACGACGCGCGCGGCGACGGACTCGATGCGCGTGGCATTCCTGAAGATCGCCACGGCTCTTTTCTCGCCCTGCAGCGAGACCTGACTGGCATGGCACTCGCCCACCGCGAAGAGGAGGCCACCTCTGTGGAGACGTGGCTTGATCGTCTCTCCGCCGTGCACGCCGCGCGCCGCGCCGAGCGTCAGGAGCACCCGCAGGAGTGGGACTGGGTCGTGCGTGCGGTACACGTGGACGGCCTGCAGCTGGCGCGATTCGGGAGTGAGCGGGATCGCACGCGCAGTGGCACACCACCCTTGTCCTCACGCAGTCGCACAACGACACCCACAACACCAACAACGACACGTATTGGTGACCTCGTTGTGCGCGTCACGCCCAGCTCACGCGCTGGGTTATCGCCTCGTGCGCGCGGAGATGCGGTGGTGACAACAACACCGGCGCCGACCTTGCTCTGCGAGCTCTCCCTCTTCGATCCGCGCGGTGAGGACAGCACAGCGATGGGCGAAGTGCGCGCGGAGGCTGAGCTGACCTCGCCCAAGGAGCTTTCACTGACGGCGGCGAACATGCGCAGCGGTGTTATGGAGGCTGCTGCCACTCGGCAGCCGCCAGCGCCAGAGTGGGTGCTCGGTGTCGCGCGAGCCGAGGCAACGGTCATGCCCACGACAGCCAACGCCCCCTTCCTTGCAATCGGCCCCGATACCGACACGAACGCACTCTTCCAGACCCGTTTCCACGATCTCGCTTGGTGCCTGACACCGCATGAACTGACCGTCGACGATGTACGCGCGTCTGCCATGCTGACACTCTGGCAGCTTGTGCAGAGCGAGCGCGCAGGCGAAGGAGATGCGCCTCCAACTGCGGCGTGCCTTGGTGAGGTCTCACTTTCGAGCATCCTGACGCAGCTCGCCTCGTTTACGCGCACAACCGCTTCTGCGACACAGACTCTCTCTGCTGTCTCCGCGTGGCTGCCTCTGCAGAGTGCCACATCAGGCCCTGGTCAGACGTCTCCTTCGTCTGGATTGGCGCAAACGCAAGCACGCGTACGTGTGCGCTTTGCCCGAGTCCCGCACACCAACGGAAAGACAACGACAACAACAACCGTGGCGACCGCGTCGGGCCAAACACAACAACAACACCCACAGCAACAGGTGGCTGTGCCACCCATGGCTCCGTTTACGTGCCTGACTCGTGGTGGTGCCCAACGCCTGGCTCCTGCTCCGACCTCGCCATCACCGTCTGGTACGGGCGCGTTGTCCGCCGCCTTCACCTCCACCCGGTCCGGCGCGCTGCTGACGCTGTGCGGGCAGATCGAGGGCATCTCCGTCGTGCCAACGCGCTCCGCAACCTCTGCCTCTGCCGCGGCCTCGGCGTTGCCACCGCTGGCGCTGCTCGCGAGCTACAGCGCTGGACACGCGGCAGATCACAGCTCCAGGTCCGGTGACACGAGCGGGCTGTTCTTCTCCACACACGTGCTTCCAGTCCAAGGTGGCAGCCGCACTGGTGCAGCCGCAGCTGCCGCTTCTCTGGTCGCTTCTCATGGCGCCGGTGGTGCGCCACGTCCGCCGCAGCGCGCCTCTCGTAGCTCCGCTGTGGCCGCAACGGTGGTACCTGCACCAGTGACCACTGGTCAAGCCACGCCAGTCTCGGTGCTGCCCACAGCGCTCCCTGCTCCTGTCCCCGTCCCCACCCCCGTCGTAGCGGTTGCTGCGCCAGGGGTCAGTGAGTCGAAGGCGAAGACAGCAGCCTCTGCGTCTGCCTCTTTGACGTCCTCGTCAGTGTCGACACCGGAATCTGGGGCAACGAACGAGTCCACACACGCGGGCAAGCTCGACAGCGACGATGACAACGGTGATCATGAGGACAATGATGAGGACAACGAGGGCAGCCAAGCGGCCTCGCAGCGTCCGGCAAGCACAGTCGCGGGCCGCTCTGACGGCGGCCGACGTGAGGGCAGTGCGCTGCCCGTCGCGCGCGAGGTCGACCTCGACGCCGCCGATCACGACGATGAGGTTGATGACGGTGACGCCAAGAAGCACGCACCCGACACAGCGAATGCCAGTCTTTTTGAGAGCTTTGACGAGGACGACGAGGACGACGAGAACGACGTGCGCAGCAAGACACCTGCTACAGCCACCGCAACAACAACAATCAACGCTGAGCAGGTTCTCATTCCCGTGCACACACTCTTCTGCTGGCAGCAGTCGATCCCTGTGCCGCCACCAGCCACCGCCGCTGCCCAGCACCATGGCACCGATGCCTCGATCGGCTCTTCGCCTGCGCCGCATTTCCACCTTGTCCGCACATCGTCTTCCTGCTCTTCACCTTCGACAGTGACGACGGCGCCTGAGTCTCGCCTCGGTGCAGTGCGCGAGTCGCAGGTGGCGTCGCTGCTCGGCGATGCGCCAATCCCGCAAGCGGACTGGGAGTGGCTCGTGTCCACGGTGGCATCGCACCTGGCCAGCGGTGAGCTGGAGCCTGTCACGCTACACACGGAGGTGACGTGGTGCCTCGCCGACCCCGCCGTGCGCGTCACAGTGCGACTTTTTGTCTTCGTGGCCCCGGCCGCCTCCCTCACACGGGCCGTGGCGTGGATCGCGGAACAGGAGGAAAAGAGACAAACGCTGGTGGAAGCCCAGAGGCGCACAGCAACGACGACGGCAGGAGCCGCATTCGCACTGCCGCGTGTTGCCATCGCACAGGAGACGTTGGCTGTTGATCCGGTTCCCGTCGGACCGGGCAGCGCGATGTGTACGCTCCTCCTCGCCGCGCACGACGCGAGCCATCCGGCCAAGGTCTTGACGCTTCTGCTGGGCGGTCTTCTCGGTCCATCACAGCGCGTCAGCTACGCAGGCGGTGATGGGCCGTGCGTGCGGCAGCTGGCGTGGAGCCGCGCGTGGTCGGCCCTGGCCGCGGAGTGGGATGCGGCCACCTCCACCACGACGCTGTCTGAATGCGAGGCCGATCCCGAGCGTGCCGCTGTGGCGCTGTGGTCGAGGTCAACGAACAGCAAGTTTAGACGCGAAGACGCCCCACATGGCTGCGGCTCGAGTCCGGGCAGTCGTGTGCGTCGCCCCTTGACGGCTGTGCCCCAGCGTGGCGTTCTTCGCACGGTGCGCGCGGAGCGTCCATATGCAGAGGACGAGGAAACAGCGAGCGCGTGGCGTTTCGCTGCTGTCATGCCCCACGTTGTACCGTCACGCAGCACAGTGGTGAGGACGACGAAGCCAGACCTCGCCCGCCTCCTCGGCAACCGTACGGGCCACGTCGTGATCGCCTACGAGCGTCTTGTTGATGAGAGCGATTGTGGTGATGCCACAGCAGCAGCTGGTGCACAACCGCCACGCCGGCAGTGGGTGGTTGTGGTGGACGGCGGACTCGCCCACGTCCCCACGACAGACAGAGAGGCCATCGCGAGCCTCACGTCTCTCCCCGCGTCGCAGCGGGCTTCGGGCAAGACGGCGACGACCAAGCCAAGTGGGACGACAGTAACAGCAGCGATGATGTCGATGATGATGCTGCCGTCGCCGCCGTCTGTGACGCTTTCCACCGCCGAAAAGGCCAGCCGACGCAGCGCGCCAACGCGTCTGTCGCAATCATCGCTCAAATCCCCAGCTGCCATGTCCACTGACGCGCTGCAGCAGAGCCGGAGTCCTCAACAACACCAGCCACACCAGCAACACCAGAAGCAGCATTATTGTTCCGCACAGACAGCGCGTGTGCAGCCACTCGAGCTGCGACCGTGCGCGACACTTCGCTGGAACACAACCTTGCGTGAGTTTACGCACATTGGTGACTGCCTGGTGCCCAGAGGTGACGCCGCATCCCCCACAGCACGCAAGGCCGCACTGCAGCCAGTCAGTGCGCGGTACGTGCACCACACCGGCGTTATCGTCGGCACCACGCTGTGGCTGATGGGTGGCTGGCGTGTGACCCCACTGGATGACCAAGAGACGCAGGCGGACGCGCTCACGCTGACCTCACGGCTTCTTCTTCTTCTTCGGGATGACCAAAGCGAGCTCGAGGGAGCGTGCGAGTCGACTGGCGGTGGTGGTGGTCTCGTCGCACGCCGACGCTCTGAAGTGCAGCGCGCGTCGCTGCTCGCGGCTCCATCGGAAACAGCGCGCGCAATCGTGGCGAATGGACAGGGCGTGCTTCCACAGTCAACGCCCACCTTTTACTTTGACGATCGCGATGACAGTGAGAGCGCCGATCGGCAGCGGCTCAACCCCACGATGTGTCACTTTGGCCTGCACAGTGACATGCGTACACTCGACCTCAGCACCCACGCGGAGGCCTCCGTGCCTGTGCTGCTTCAGAGCCTCTCCCACGCGCCGCTTGTGCGTGATGCCCCTTCCAAGCGCGGCCCAGCGTGTGAGCCATCGTTGGACTCTGCGCTGCTGGAGCACCTGACCCCCCTCGAGACCACGCCACAGATCGCTTGCCACGTGGCCATGACGAGTGGCGAGTGGATCGTGCTGTTTGGCGGCCTGGTACCAACCGAGACCGTGTGGGACGACGAGGCGCCACTGCTGGCCGCGACCGACGCCGTCTACGTCTTCCACACGCGCTCGCTACGCTGGTATCGCCATCAGCGCGACTCTGCGCGACGCCGCACAACCAGCACAGCCGCTGGCGCACAAAAACGCTCCGTTGACTCCGTGACAAAGAGCAAGACGGGCCAACGGCGAGGGACGACGCACGCGTCTGAGGAGCAGAACCGCGAAGACGTCGCTGCGCGTGTGCAGCAGTGGCCTCTCGCGCGCTACGGCCACGCCGTCGCCATCGTGCCCACCTCCAAGTCCACCATCGCGTCACCCGATGTGAAGGGGGAGGATAAGGCGGATAAGGAGGACACGGCGCAGGACTGGGCAACGTTCGTGATTTATGGCGGCGCCACGACAACCATTAGCACAGGCCATCAGTGGCTCGTGCCGTCCGAGGAAGTCGTGTGGGTCTGCCACATCCGCACGCGTGACGCGCTGGTGCGGTGGCAACGGGTGCAGCTGCCTGCATCCGGTCCGCTCACGCCGCGCTTCATGCCGTCACTGCAAATCGTGCCGATACCAGCCTCACTCGCCAAGCACGCGGAGGCGAATCGCGCGATTGTGGAAGACGCCGCCACCTCGCTGCCCTCACCGGCTGTCGTGATCACGCGTACCCCACAGCCACAGAGAAGTGGCGGCGGCGTCATCTCCATCGCGGATCTGTGTGCAACGGCGCCGACGCGTGTGACAAGCTTTGCGCTCGTTGTGAGTGGTGGTTCGATGGAGCGTAGCACGCCCTACTCATCCGCCACCACACAAAGCCCCGTAGCGGCTGGTGCGACTGGGAGCATCGACGCCAGCATGCCGTCCATGTCGATGGTGAGCACTCAGCAACAGCAACAGCAGCAGCAGCGCACACCTGCGACGACACCCATGAAGGCCCCTGCCATCTCCGTGGAGACGCCGGCACCGTGCGCCATGTACAACGCGTTCGTGGAGAATTGGCTGGGTGGCGCGCCGTTGGGAACTGCATTTGTTCACATGCGACTAGAGGAATCCTAGACGCAAACACACGCTTCATTGTTGGCTTTCTTTTTGTCCCCGAGGTTGAGTTTTTTCCTGTCTTTTCTTCCTTCCTCCACGAGCAGGTTTCATAGACGTTTTCTAGATACATGTGTCTCTCCTACATGACTGTGTCGCGTACACACCCAACACCAACAAAACACAAAAAAAAGGAAAACAAACTACACGCACAAAAAACGAAAACCGATGAAGAGTTCTCGTTCGAAAATGACAAGTGCAATGCATCGCTCGTGCCTGTGACACTCTTCCCTGTGCTGCAAATCACTCGCTACTGTGGTGATACGACACACAGAGAGAAAAGCCAACATGATAATGAAACGAATCCAGCACACCCACCGGCTTTACTGCGTGTGGCCACTGGGGCTTGCTCCTCCTTGCGTGGTTCCCTCGTCTTTCTCTCTTTGCCTTTAGCCCCTCCCCTCTTTTCAGCATCTCACCCGCTCACTTCACTTGCACTCATTCTCTCTGCTTTGTCTACCTGTTCTTTTTTAAAAACAAAATAATAATACTGCAGCAAACAAGACGGTGCAGCGCTGATACATCTTTTTTTGCCTTTTTTCCTTGTTGGCGTGGAACTGAGCGTTCAACTAACCACACAGACGCACTTCAGTGGACAAACCATTAGGACGTGATCTGATCAGCTGCTCCACCATGACACGCTCACGCTATTCTCGCGGCTTGCGACTTGCGGTCGTTCTTCTCGCACTCGTGCTGCTGGCGGAGTTGGCGCAGCCCGTCACTGCGCACGGCGTTGCCAAGACAAAGGACGGCGAGGAGGATGACTTTTACCTCATTCTCGGGCTGGGCGACAAGCGTGACGACGCGACGGAGCGGGACATTCGCACGGCCTGGCGCAAGCTGTCCAAGGTCCACCACCCCGACGTCTCCGGCGTGGACGCGGAGAAGGAGCTGTACCAGCGCATTCAACGCGCGTACGAGGTCCTTGGGGACCGCAAGAAGCGCAAGGTGTACGACATTTTCGGTACGGAGGGTCTTGCCCAGCTGGAGCAGCCGCACCAGGCCGCACAGGAGATGAACCCGCTGATGCAGTTCTTTGGCTTCGGCGGTGGTGGCGGCAATGGCGGTGGCGTGCAGCGTGGCGAAGACATGCACATGCTCTTGGTGGTGCCTCTCGAGGACCTGTACAATGGCGGCGCCCATTCCGTCGAGTTCACCAAGACCAAGATCTGCCGCACCTGCCGCGGCACCGGCGCGAAGAGAAAAGAGGACATCGTGACGTGCCCGCACTGCAAAGGCCAGGGCCGCATCCTGAGCCGCATGCAGATCGCGCCAGGCTTCTTTCAGCAAGTGGAGCGCGCGTGCCCACACTGCGAGGGCAAGGGCAAGCACATTACCTCGCACTGCCCTGTCTGCAAGGGGGCGCAGGTGGTGCGCAACGCCGCGGCCGAGGTGAGCGTTGACGTCGAGGCTGGCTTCGCCGAGGGTGGCACGCTGACGTACGAGATGGAAGCGGACCAGACGCCTGGTGTGCTGCCTGGCGATCTTATTTTGACCGTCACGAGCGCCCCGCACCCTGTGTTCCGCCGTGATGGTGATAATCTGCACGCGACGGTCGTGCTGACCCTCAAAGAGGCGCTTCTTGGATTTCGCAAGACCCTCACGCACCTTGACGGTCACGCGGTTGTGCTCGAGCACGACGGCTCAGAGAGCATTCAGTACGGCCAGGAGGAGCGCGTTCGAGGCGACGGCATGCCACGCCATCACGTGCCGTCTGAGAAGGGCGACCTGATCATCACCTACGAGGTGACGCTGCCCACGTCCATTAGGCCAGAGCTGCGCGATGAGATCCGCCAGAAGATGGAGTGATATGACGTGACGTGACGTGATGATTGACTTTTTCACCCCTCTGTTCCCCCCTTTCCCCCATTACACTCCCTTGCCTGTCCGTTGGGCTGACGGATGCGCATGTACACAGTACAAAAATAAAACAAGTCGAAACAAAACAAACGAACCAACTGGTACATACACACGAGTGCGCGTGTATTTATCCACAACACTGGCTGATTCCTTTTCTTTTCCTCCACGGATTGAGAGAGAGAGAGAGAGTGGATCTGTGAATCCACACGTGAAGCTGTTCGGTAAAATGAAGACGACGCTTTTCTGTCGCTTATCAACAGCGACTTCATCTGTGTGTGTGCGAGGAAGACATACCCGAACACATGAGACTACGTGACGATGTGTTCAAGCTCCAACTCTTTTCCCCTCCTCTTTCAACGTTCACACTCTACTCCCACACCCATACTCTTCTCCTCGGGTTGTTTTCTTTGCACAAGTTTTCTGCAACGGTTTGTGTTGCTTCCCTCCCTTCTTTTCGTTCTCCCCGTTCTCGCTTCTATCCTAATAGGTACCACTACACACGTTGTTGCACACAGACTGCCCTTGAGTCCTTTTGCTTTTTGTTAGTTCTTCATTCTGTTAAGTCACCCCCCGTGTTTCGCTGCATCTTGTCTTTTTGTATGGCCGTTGCACATTTGAGATTGCGCTCGCCCCTCCCCCACCAGATAGCCACCGAGTAAGCAGACACACGCGCTTGTCCCTGACTTTCCACTTGTTTTCTCGCTCACTCGTTTTCCTTGTTTTTCTTTCTTTAAAAGCCACTCTCTCTTTTCCTTTCCCACTTCGTATAATGGCAAGCCCCGTTGACACTCCGTGGTCCGCGCAGGAGGAGACCACCGCCTACTTCTGCTTCGACCCCGCGTCTGGACCCCGCTTCTTCCAGAACATGGGCGACTTGGTTGGCGAGGCGAAGCGCCGTGCCGCGTCGGGCAGCACCAACGTTGTCTGGGTGGACGTGGAGTCCACTGACGAAGCGCGCTGCCGCCGCCTCTTCGATGACCTCCACGCCGTGACGCCGTCAGCGATGGTGGAGGTGCCGACGGCTGTGCAGGACGCCGTGTTGCGTCCATGGGAGAGCGACGTGGTGCAGCTCGAGGTGTCGAACGGGGCGTACGCGTACGGCGTGCTCAGCTGCGCGTCGACAGAGGGGCCGACGCCGAACGGTGAGCTCCCAACGGGTGAGGCGTACCACCACAACGTCGCCGAGCAGCTCGACGCGGCGAGTGGCTTCGTGTGGTGCAGCTTCTTCGTGACGCCGCACCTGCTGCTGACGTTCCACACCAAGCCCTTTGTCGGCTTGCAGGAGGTCGCCCGGAGCCTGGACATGAACTACTCCCTCGACGCGATGCAGCCCCGCTTCACCTCGGGTGTTGCCCTCGCCACGCTCGCCGCCTACACGAGCGAGACCATGCTGCCTGACCCGACCGCCCTGCTGAGTGAGGTTGACTGCATCGACGAGATGGTGCTGCTGATCGCGCCGGGCCAGCGTGACCAGCCGGACTTGCTGCGCCGTGTGGCGCTTCTGCGGCGCCGCATCTCGTCCTACCGTGCGCGCCTGTACCTCAAGGAGAAGCTGCTGAACGAGTTTGTCGCGCCGTCCATGCGTGGCAGCTTCATCGGCGGCGGCGTCAAGGGCAACAGCCAGGAGATGCAGGCCGCGACCAAGGTCACCGTGGCTGTCTTGTACCGCAACGCGCTCGAGAAGGTGACGCAGGTGGCCGACCGCCTCGACGAGGCCCGCGATGTGCTGAACCAGGCCAACCTGAACTTTGTCACGGGCGTCTCGATGCGCATGTCGCAGAGCTCGGCGAACATGGATTTCAAGATGCAGCTTCTCGGCCAGGTCGCGACCATCTGCCTGCCACTCAACTTGGTGGCCTCCATCTTCGGTATGAACTGCACCGTGCCGTGGCAGGGCGACACGCACCCGTCCCTCACCGCTTTCGGCTGCATCATCGGCCTGATGGTGTTGTGGTGTGTCGTGACAAGCATCCCGTTGATTCGCGACAAGATCAAAGGAAACAAGGCCAAGGCGATCGTCCCCACTGATTAAACGGAGACGGGATGCTAACCACACACACACACACACAAGCGAGGCGAAAAGGCAAGGAAAGGAGCGCGCGTGGAGAGTTCTTTGTTTTTTCTCTCCCCCGCCTCGTCCTTCTCCTCTTCCGCTTCGGAGTGCGCAAACGAGCACTCACCGCACAGTGGTGCCATCACCACACTTCGTACTGACGTTTTTTTTTCTTTCTTTACTGTTGCACCCTATCTGTCACACAGCTTTTAGGGACCTGATCATTTTCCCTTTCTTACCTTGTTTTTCCGTGCTTTGCCCACAGTTCTTTCACCCGTTTCTTTTCCCTCCTCCCTCGTTCTTGATTTCGCTTTCCTTTTTTTGACACGCTCTCATCTTCACCGCCTTCTCTTCCCGCTCGTCGCGGTTGCTGTTGTGTTGGGAAGGATGATTAACGAACGCCAAATCGTACACACAAGCACACAAAAGTAGATGCACAGAAGAGAGGAGAACATCAACAGCACGAACAAGCGAGCCGTGGCGAATGATCCATGTGCTGGCAATAAATCTCGCAGGCGGCGGCCCAGCTACTTCCTGCTTGCGCACGTTTTCTCTTTGGTGCCCTCGCCACGATCATGGCAACCGTTGCCGCTGTTTGCGCGAATGCAGTCCGCCTCCCCACCGATTTCAACCTCCTCGTCCCCCGTTCTCGTCCTCGTTCTTCCTTCTCGTTGTGCTGTTCCGTTGCTCTGCGTGCGTGGGCGGCGTGTGTGGGCGGCTCGGGTACGCCCCATCCTCGGGCCGACCCAGCAGGGCCCTCCCCTCGGCCAAGCACCAACCACCGGCACCTCCTCGTCCTCCTCCAGCAGCGGAGCACGAAACCAGGACGACACACAAACCACAACGAGGACAAAAGGGGAGAGTGGTGGCGAGGAGAATGGGAGAAACGTAGTGTGCGTGTGTGAGAGTGCTTTGCGAGGGAACAGTTTTGCTTCGTGGGCAAAGAGCAAGCTGACAGGCTTCGTTCGCGATGCTGTTTGTTTGCACAAACGTACGCAGCCATTCGGACGACCAGCGCGACGAACACGGTTGCCAGATTACTCTGACGATGTTGATGTGTCGTGGTGATTTCGACATCACCTCTTCCTCAACTTTTTGTTTTGTGAGGGTGACTGACTTGTCTTGCTTCCTTTGATATCTTTTTTCTTTTTTTTGGAACAATCTGTAGGATAGAGAGAAAATATCTTTGCTATCATTTTTCTTCCTTTCTTTTTCTTTAAACATCGTGTAGGTGCCCACGACTCGCAGATACCGGCGGCGAGCATGGACTTTCTATTTTCTGGGTTTCCTCTTCGAATCTTACCGTTGCCACACAGCTGCGAGCGAAACGAAAGACAAAACGAAAAAGAAACAAGCAGGAGCGAGACCACTGGTCTGCTGGCCATGAATGCTTGTTTGGGAAACGAAACGTCTGTGTGCGTGCTTGCGTGAGCACACCAGACAAGCACGTCCAAGAATGAAAAAAAAATCAAAAACAAAAAACAAAACAGAAAAGAAGACCGGAAGTAAGTAGGGGAAAGCATTAGGGGAAGATTGGGGCCGCAACATGCGAATTGCACATGAGGGAGAAAAAGACAAGAGGCTGAATCGAATTGAAAGAAAAAAACGGATTGGAAAGTTTTGTTTACCCTTCCCAATGTGAGCCTGCCTCTTGTCTGTCATGCGTGCTTTCTCCCTTTGTGTTTTTTTTTTCAGCGTGCATGTGCTCCCTCCCAAACAACAACAACAACGCGGTATGGGTAAGCGTTGCATCTTTTTTTTTTTCTCTTATCTTTACTCTCCCCTCGCGTTCGCCTAGCGCTTATTTGATGAAGTGCGTGTCGACGATACCAATGGTGCCCATCACCATCACCACGATGGCGACCACCAAGTAAATCACGCAACGCACACGCTGCCATGTGAAGCAGTGACCCGCACCAGTCACCAGCACCTTCCAGTAGTGACCAGATCCGCGGGGCTCATCGGGGTGCTCGATGGCGTACTTTGTCTGAGCGCGGAGCAGAGACGGGAAGATCATGGCCATGAAGGCGCACGGCAGCGCACCAATGAAGCCAACCACGATGGTCACAGCCGTCGCGGGCAGACCCATCGCCAGCGCCCACACAACCAAGTTGATAATCGCACGTGTCAGGATGCCCTTCCACGACCGGCACCGGCAGCCAATGACGAAGTCGACCAGCTGCTGCGCCGACATGAACTGCACCGGGTAGGACAGCATGAGGTTGATGAGGAACATGGCGCGGATGCTCTTGCCCCACGCATCGTACTTCATCGACCCGACGACGGACGTGGACAGGGACTCGCCGTACGCCAGGTAGCCGCACATGCCGAAGAGCACAAGCAGCGTGATGACGCCACCCAAGACGAAGGTGATCATGCGGCCCATGAGGCGCTTCTGCGTGCAGGAGGAGTACACGGGCAGCACCGCGGCAATACCCTCGAGAGACATCATGATGTTCGCCATGCAGTTGAACCAACCCATCGGGATGTTGTTGCCGACCGGGCTCACCGTGCCGCTCACACCAGTGCTGCCGAGCGTCATGCAAATCTGAATGAAGCAGCAGATGATCGTGTACGCGACGCCGACAGATGCGATGAGGGACGCGATGGAAATAATCGTGAGATTGTCCGAGAAGCAACTCATGACGAAGCCGATGATGAGCACGAGACTCACACAGAGGTAGTGCGACCCGTTGAAAGGCGCCAGCTCCTGAAACGACGCACTGGCCAGCTGCGAGAACATGAGGCAGAAACCGTACTGCGTCACACACAGACAGACGAAGAGAACCCAGCCCGCACCGCGACCGAGCACGAACTGCACGACCTGCGAGTACGTGGTGACGTCGCGACGATTGATTTCGATACGGCAGCTCAGGAGCATGTGCGTGCAGTCAACCACGCCCATACCAATCAGAATGTTGATAATCGGCGAGAGCACGTAACCGGCATCCTTGTAGAAGACAGGGAGCATGAAAATGGCAGAGCCAACGTTTGCCTTGAAGATGTTGAAGGCAGAGGTCAAAATGCTGGAGTTCTCCTTGATGGCACCGCTCCCATCGCCGTCGCCACCAGCCTCGAGCCCGGCCGTCTCATCGTAGGCGTCGTCCATGTCGACGTAGTCTTTGCCGGGGTGGTAGGGCTGCCCGTCGTAGACGTCGCCGCCGGCACCATCACCGCGGCGGCTCTGGCTGAAGACCTGGCCGCTTTCGTCCTTGAGAGGCTCCATGTTTGACATGTTAATGAAGCCCTCAACGAGAGCCTGGCGCGTTTGGGCGTCGCGAGCTTGACCGGGGTTGGAGCTCATTTCTCGTGGTAGGATAGGAGAAAACAACGACGAAAAAAAAAAGTGTTGGTCGGTAGACAAAAAGAAGAATAAAAAAATCAAAGAAGAGTTTGCAAGTGGAGAGTGTGCTGCTAAAATGCGTTGACACTTTTTCTTTCTTTCAGATTGCCAGTCACAGACGTATGAGAAAAAAGGGAGGGATGGAGGGAGAGAAAGTGAAACAACGGAATATGTTGTGTGCTGTGAGGTGTAGTCTTCGATTCTACGTAGTCTCGCCGCTGATCATGCAGGTGTGTCTCCCGCCTTTCCGCCCTGAAGGAGAAGAAGGAGAACTACATGCTCATCGGCTTCGTGAGTGTGCCGCCAACACTCGGTCGAGCAACTGATATGTTGATTCTTTTTTCTTTTTGCTTTCATCTCGGTTTCGGCGTGACCACGACAGTTAGGTGTCGATTACACGTCAGCGAGTGAGTGATCGCGAAAGAGACTGTCTCCCTTCGATCTCTTCCAGGGTCTTGTTCTGAAGCTGGCTCTCTCCGCTTTCATTTGCTTTTTTTTGTTGTTAACGATGCTCATGTAAAGAGGTGTATTCTGTTATGCTTACAGCAACAAGTATTAGATTTGTGTGTGGTGGAATGATCAGAACGGAAAAAACAAGCAAATCACTGAGTGGGAGGAAAAAGAAAAGGAGAGTGACGTGGAAAAAGGGAGCGAAACCAACAGACACGCCGTCCAAGTACCACACATCACTGCAGGAAAGGGAAAGAACAACCACAACAACAACAACACATCGCGACACAACTTCAACAGTAGATAAGAAGAACGGCCAATAAGAAACCGGGAGCAGTGTGATATCTGACAATGAAGCAAAACTCAGGAATGACGTACACCGAGAGCATGAGAGAGAGAGACGGCGAGAAAATAACAAATGCGAAATCCGACACAACCAGAATGAAAAAAAGGAGACAAAACGAATCCAAGAACGATCAGACAATAGTATTAGACGGACACGTTGGCGATCAAACAAACAAATGAACGATGCGAGGCCGCAGCGGATTAGAAAACTTCATGTTAAAATTAAGCGACACGAACGAAACAAAAAGAATCAGAGGAAGAGGAATAAAAAAAAAGAGCGAAAGAGAGTCTGTGAGAGTGAAGCAGTGAGGAGGCCTCGATTGCTGTTGTCACTCCTTGATGTACGTCATCTTGTGAGCTTTTCGTACTTCTTCTTTTTTATTTGGAGTGACACTCAGCCCCTCTTTCCCCTGACTTTCTCTTCCTTTGATTCTTCCTTGTATGCTTTTTTTTTTGCAAATTGGCAGTTGACTGTTTTTTTTTCCGTTTGCTCTTTTGTCGATTTATCTGAGCTGCCGTGGCTAGCTTCGCAGGTTGGCCCAGCGGTCACCTGCGTCGGCGGCAGGGGGAGCGGCCTTTGGGGAGCCAGACGCACCTCCGCGTGCGCCACCGCGACCTGCGCTGTTACCGCCGCGACCACCGCGGCCGGCGCCACGACCCTCTCCGACCTCCTTCTCCTTCTCCTTTTCGTTCTCCTTGGCCTTGTCCTTGTCGCCACCGCCGCCGCGAGCCGGCGCCTCAACGCGCGGTTCATCGCGCCAGCTCCCGAAGTCGGGCACGGACGGCGTGTTCTTCACATTGCGCACGCCAGCCGCGGCGGGCTTCGCGCTGCCTGCCGGGCCATCATCGCGGCGCAGCGCTTCCGGACCCGACGCGGGCGCGGTCGGCTCGTCGTCACCGCTCTTGCCACGGAGCGTCTCTGGGGCGGCGGCGGCGGCGGCGGCGAACTCGGGCTGCTCGGAGCGGTCCGAGTCACGCCAGTTGGCAAAGTCCGCGAGTGAGTGGCCCTTGGGTGGCATCATGCCGTTTGGCGAGCCGGCCCCGGAGGAGGGCGGGGCGTCCTGCGTCGCGGTGCCGAGCATGTCGCGCGAGAAGTCGGAGAGATCCACGCGCGAGCCGAGGTTGGCGCGACTCGGGCCACGCGACGGCATGCCCACAGGGCTGCTCGCCTGCTCGGCCGCGCCAAAGACGTCGCGGGAGAGGCCCAGCTGGGCGAGGCCAGGCTGCTGCTGGCCGGTCTTATCCCGGGAGAGGCCAGCGAGGGCGTTGCCATTGGCACGTGGGTCCTCGCCGTGCAGGCGGGCAATCTGCTGCTCGTTGGCCAGGTTCACGTAGAGCGCACGGCCCTTGTACATGGTGTGGTCCATGGCGATGGCCGCGAGGAGCGCCTGCTTCGTTTTGAACTCCACAAACGCGAACGTTTTGTTGTTCTGGTTCACCAGGCGGTGGCACTCGACGCAGTCAGAGCCGAAGAGCGCGAGGAACTCCTCGTCGGTCATGCCGTTGCGCAGGTTGCCGAGATGCGCGGCGTACGGTGGCTGGAGGTCGAGCGTGGCGGACTGCGTGCCGCCTGTGCGAAAGCTCTCGCCCGTCGCGAGGCGATCGTTCTTGTAGCGGGTCTCCGACGAGAAGTTGTTGCTGTTCTGCTGGGCGGCGGCGAGCTTCTCCTTGAGGATCTGCTCACCCTTCTGCTCCTCCGTCATCCACGCATCATCGGCCCAGTCGTAGGCGTCATCGGGGATGTAGCCCTCGTTGAACTCGTTGATGTCCATCGTGACTTTCTTGCCACGTCCCTTCTTTGATTTCGGCGCCATGATGCTTTTGCTGATGTTTTTTTTTTTTAAAGGGAGGAGTTACTTAGTGTGTAAAATCGAGGAATGAGAGTGGAAGGGTTGAAGGGGGGTAAACGCGATGAGGTGACTGTAGAAAGCTCGAGAGCAGCAGTCAGCTAACAAGGACGACGGCAACCACAAAAAGAAAACAGGTGAGTGAGTGCGGGGAGGTAGGGAGTAGGGGAGAGGATGTGTGAGAGTGTGAGCGCGTGACAACTGTGGCTACGCCAGCGAATTGGAAACTGTTCGCCGTCCTTTGAGGTCACAGCCGGCGTGCGAAACAGAGAATTTTTTCTCCTTCAAGGGTAGCCAGAGCTAGTGGGAGGGGCAGAAATGGAGATGGTGATTTTCCCACTGGCGGTCTAGTTTTTTTCCACTTTCTCTTGCTGCATCATGATTTTTCTCCCTGATGCGGTGGTTTTTTGGGAGGGGGGACGCGTGCTTCATGTTGGCGTACCGCTTAGCGCTATATATGCTCGATGTCGTGTTTTCTGTCTGATGTTTTTCAACAATGAACCACTACTCCTTTCTGACTTTCTCCTATAGAAAATATACTATGCAGCCTACAAGAGCTCGAGAAAACAGGAAAGGGAAAGAAGAAAAAGGAAACGGTAGTAGTCTGTGGTGGTGCTGTGCCATACAGCCTTCATGCATAGTCACAGGTGTGTGTGTGTGTGCATACACAAGCCACAAAGAAGAGAGTATATGTAACTCACAAACAGCCAGCAGGTCAGCTCCCTGCCAAGCTGTACGCTCCTTGGTCAGCGGCATCGGGACCGCCACACACACGAGTTGCACGCCTGCGTCTCCGCAGCGGCACTACGAGTGTGATCGATCGCGAGGCGGCGTGGCCAGCGGCAATAGCGACGGCGTCCTCCAGCTCAGCCTCACGCGTGCGATTCGGATGGCTCTCGAGCAGGTGGTTGGTAAAGGCCTCCTCCCCAACCACACGCTCGCCACACCCAAGCACATGGCTCACATGCCAGCCGGGCCCCAACGGCGATGGTGAGACGGCGTTCATCAGCACCACCCGCGCCTCCGCCTCAGTGAGTTGTTCCTTGTTTTCCAAGTGACGCTTGAGGCAGTGTCGGTCCGAGAAGCAGGTCCAGCACATGGGGCTGTACGGCTGGGTGCTGTACGTAGCACGCGGCTCAAACGGGAGGTGGTGACCGTCAGGCAGCACAGCAGGGGCCGCAGCAGACCGCTCAGCGCGCACAGCACAGACAGGGGGCTCGGCAGTGGTGGGTGTCGAGGCGCCGCGTGGCCCACGGCGCGCACGACGCTTGCTCCCCGGTCGCGGCTCGGCCTCCGCGACGGCATCGCGACGACGCACCCACGTCTCACCCGGCTCAGTCGACGAGGTAAGTGAGTCGGCGAAGAGATCCGCGTCGCGTAACGCGCCTTTGCGGTCAGAGTATCCCAGGTGATCTTGGGTAGGTGGTGACACCCCAGCAAGCGTCTCGAGGCACGACGACTCCATCCTGTGCTCTTGGCTGCGGGTACGCTGTGTCCCAGCACCGATCTCATGTGCACCGCTCAAGGTCGCGCCTTCCTCCTCCTCATGACGTGGACGCTTGCAGCCCGGACGCGAGTCGGCATCCGCACCCGTTGTGGGACCCTGGGGGATCTCCAGCTCCCCAGCCGCTCCCTCGTGGAGAGGTGCTTCCACATCACATGCAGTGCATGCCACGGCTCTGTGGGCAGCCGCTCGTCACACTGGGGACACGTTGCGCTCTCCTGCGAGGTTGGCGTGAGCGGTGGGCCAGCGGTTGGGTGCACGGGAGCAGGACGCCGTGCACGGCGCGCAACAGAGGGTGAGTCGGCAGCCAGCGGGTCAAGGCGACCACGACGCGCGCGGCTCGGGTGCAGATCGGCATCTGCGACAGCCTCTTCGTGTGGTGGCGCCGTCATCTCATTGGGGGAGGCGTTACGTAAGACGGCCAACACGCACTCGGGCATGTCCGCGAATCTGAGGTCCCTATGGGCACTGAGTAGGTGCTGAACCAGGCTCGGCCCGTCACCCAGACGGGCATCGCAGCCCTCCACAGGGCACCCACGGTCGACGAGCCAGCAGGGAAGCGATCCAAGACCAGTACAGCCTTCACCGTATCGTTCTCCCTGAACCCGTGCGCGGCGAGGGTGCGCCGTCATTTCCAGGTCTTACGCACAGCGACGGAGCAGCCGCTGATGCCCCACCCCACCCCGCTGTTGTGCAACATCTCTCCGCGCACGGCGCAGATCGGGATCCTCACCCGATGCTGTGGACACGACGGCGCTCCCAGAGCCTGCGGAGGCCACTGCAACGGCGCGGCGCTGCCCCATATGCTGGGTGTTTGTGTCCGACGAGAGGCACCCCTTCGCCGCTCACTTGGTCGCCGCGCACAGGCTGAGAGACGACGATGCGGCGGCGGCGGTGATGGTGATCTTGGACCACTTCCCTGCTGGGCTTGTCGGGTATGTGTGCCCTGTGGTGGGCTGCGATGCGCGTGCGTCTACTGGGCCGATGCTGGTTGGGGCACACATACCCGACAAGCCCAGCAGGGAAGTGGTCCAAAACCATAACAGCCCCTGCCGCATCGCCGTCCCTGAGCCCGTGCGCGGCGACCAAGTGAGCGGCGAGGGGGTACCTCTCGTCGGGCATAAACGCCCGGCATATGGGGCAGCACGGCGCCGTTCCCATGGCCTGCGCAGGCTGTGGGAGCGCCGTCGTGTCCACAGCATCGGGTGAGGATCCCGATCTGCGCCGTGCGCGGAGAGATGTTGCACAACAGTGGGGTGGGGTGGGGCATCAGCGGCTGCTCCGTCGCTGTGCGTAAGACCTGGAAATGACGGCGCACCCTCGCCGCGCACAGGCACAGGGAGAACGATACGGTGAAGGCTGTACTGGTCTCGGATCGCTTCCCTGCTGGCTTGTCGACCGTGGGTGCCCTGTGGTGGGCTGCGATGCCCGTCCGGGTGACGGGCCGAGCCTGGTTTGGCACCTACTCAGTGCCCATAGGGACCTCAGATTCGCGGACATGCCCGAGTGCGTGTTGGCCGTCTTACGTAACGCCTCCC